>ML805807.1:150670-194792 GCA_009831015.1 Picea engelmannii | reverse complement strand
TATTCAAAACTTGGCTCACCAGCCTATAGAACATAATTACAATTCTTTTGCATATAACATGATCTGTAACGGGGCTCGGCCTTGGGGACACTACAAGAAGTTATGGTCCTCGCACCCAAAGATGTTCACTGTATCTCCACAGAACTATTGTCAAGATGATGCCATAGGTTTATGAAAACATTTGTTTTCTCCAGATGATGGTTGAAATGAACAGTTGGAGACGATAATATAGCCCTCCACAAATGTTGGTTCAATTCCTATGAATGGGAAAGCTCCTTGAGCCTTTCTCTCATTAATGAAAATCTCTATGGGTGTTGCATGATGAGTTGTTAGCAGTAAAACTTACTTATTGCATATTTAGAAGTGTGAAGGTGGCGGGTACGATGAAGAGGAATTAGGAATTGGAGGTTTAGTGAACGTGCCAACATGACGACGTGCGAACGATATTCCTTGATTTTGAAATCAACACTGGGAAGGGATAATATAACCCTCCACAAATCTTTATTTAATGCATATTAATAGGAGATCTCCTCAAGCCTTTCGATCATAAATGACAATCTATACAGTTCCTGCACGATGAGCTGTTAGAATTAAAGTTCACTAATTGAATATTTAGAAACAAGATATATATATATATATATATAAACATTTTTTTATTATAGACAAGTGCGAAGTTGACGGAGACAAGGAAGAGTAAGAAAGGAATGGAAAGGTATGAAAAGTGGTCGAATGAGATTCAAAGTAGGATTACGGGGGATACTCAAGAGAGGTGAGTGTCTGACGCTCAAATTTTATGTCTCAGAATTTTTTACTACAAAACGTGTAAAACATAAGAGAGCATGATGGGGCAGTTCAATGGGAGGTTTGTACATTTGCGGAATTATGGGAAACTGGTTAGGTATGGAATAGGGAAATGGTCAGTCGGATGCATTTTTGAAATTGAATATTGAAGAATTAGTAAATGGGCCAACCCGACGCCACACAAATGACATTCCATGATTTTTGAAATTAAAACTCAGAAGGGATAATATAGTTCCATTCATAAATTTTGGTTTTATGTGTATTAATGGGAGATATCCTCAAATCCTGGTTGAGCATTAATGCTTGTTAATTGCATAGTTAGAAATAAGACCTTATATGTACACACACACACAATATATATATATATACAGATACAATCATTTTTATTATAAGTAAGACTTGTATATGTACATAAGTATGAAAAATGGTCGGATGGGCTTGAAAGTAGGGTTGCAAGAGATATGGAGGAGAGGTGACCGCCCAATGTATATATATATATATATATATATATATAATCTTTTTTATTATAAGTAAAAAATATGGGGAAGTCCACAGAACGATTTGTATATTTGCGAAATTTTGGGTGTTGTGTGCAGGTCGTGGAACAATGGAAGGGCAATTTTGAGCCCGCCTGTTGTGGACTCCTTTTCGCTAACGTATTGAAATTTGTAATAGATATTGCATTACCTGGAAAGATATTTTTTTCTTCTATATCGCAGATTTCTGAGTGTTATTTATAGGTTGTGGAACAATGCAAGAGAAATCTTGAACCCGCCTACCTGGTATGCCACAAGCAAAAAGGTTGGTAAGTATTTGTAATAGATATCCCATTACCTGGCAAGATATTTTCTCCATGTTTTTGTACAAGTTGTGTAGGAAACATTATTATGACGGTCTCCTCGAGGCATGGTGAGATGTTAGCATTAAAAATCAGTTATTTCATACTTGGAAAGAAGTGCAAAGGGCACGGGAACATGAAACAATGATTAGGAATTGGATATTTCTTGAACCTGCCAACCCGACAATCCGTGAAAGAAATTCGAAGAAATGGAGAAGTATGGAAAGTAGACGGACGAGCTTCAAAATGGGGTGACAGTAGTCCCACAGGAGACGTGAGAACCTAACGGTCAAATTGTATGTCTCAGAATTTTTCAGTGCAAAATGTGTACCACGGAAGAGGGGATGATAGGTAGACTATAATACAGAAGTCAGTATGATATGAGAGTTCGGTTGTAAATTTTATATCACGAAATTCAAGGTGTTGTTTGCAGGTCACAGAACAATAGAAGTGCAATCTAGAGCCCGCCTACCCAAGAATCCGCATTCGGAGAAGTGGCTGGGTATGGAATGGGGAAGCAGTCAGTCAAAGTCATGATATAAAAGCATGAGTGAAAATGTAAACCCGTGAGTGTGCCAACCTGCGCAGCTAGAAATTTAAAAAAAAAACGACTAAGTAACAAGAAAGATAAAGTACAGGGAAAATTGAAATGGGAATTATGTTAAGTATAGAAGACATAAAAGAAGGGTTAATATATTCACATCTGTAATAGATATCCCATTTCTTGGAAAGCTATTTTATACATGTTTCTGGAGAAGTTATATACTTATTGCATATACTTGGAAATAAATGAAAAGGTGGTGGGCACAAAAAACAATGACTAGGAATTGGAAATTGTCTCAACCTTCCAACCCAACGATCTGAGAAAGAGATTGGAAGAAATTGTCGTGGAAAGTGGTCGGACGAGCTTCAAAATAGGATGACAAGGGTTCTCGAGGAGACATGAGGCCTCGACGGTCAAATTGTATTGATCATAACTTTTGAGTACATACTGTGTAACGTGGAAGAGGGGCTAATGTAGGAGTCGAGAAGTCAATTTGTATATTGCGAAAGCTAGGGGGTTGTTTTCAGGTCAACACTGGAAGTGAAATCCGCATGTTCGTGAATATGAAAGTGAAAAATTCGAGAAGTATGGAATTGGAGGTGCAAAAGAGATTCCAAGAAATGGATAAAAATGGAAAGTAGATGCAGGGGCTTCAAAATGGAGTGACAATAGTTCCCCAAGAGACATGAGAACCCGAAGGTAAAATTGTAGGTCTCATAAATTTCGTGTGCAAACTATGTATCATGGAAGAGGGTATGATGTGGGAGTGTGGTAGTAATTTTTTGTATCGCAGAGGTTTGGGTGTTGTTTGTAGGTCACGAAACAATGGAAGTGCAATATAGAGCCCGCCTGCCTGGGAATCCACGATCTGAAAATTGGCTAGGCATCCAATGGCTAGGGGTCGGTCAGAGTCACGATTTAAAAGAATCAACGAAAATGTGAACCCGTGAGTCGGCCAATGAATTCATTGAGACATTCTCCGAAAAACGAATAAGTAACGAGAAAGAGAGAGTAGAGGGGAAAAAGAAACCAGAATTTGGTTAAGTATAGAAGAGGGAAAAGAAGGTCCAATATATTCAAATCTGCAATATATATTCCATTTCTTGGAAATATATTTTCTATATGTTTCTGGAGAAGTTGTATACATACTGCATATACTTGGAAATAAATCTAAAAGTAGCAGGCACAGGAAAAACAACTAGAAATTGGAAGTTTCCTGAATCCGCTAACTTGACGATCTACGAAAGAGATGTCAAGAATTGGTCAAGTGTGGAAAGTGGTCGGATGGGCTTCAAAATAGGGTGAAAAGGGTTCCTGAGGAGACTAAGGCCACGACTATCAAATTGTATATATTGTAACATTTTAGTGCAAAATTTGTTACACGAAAGAGGGGTTGATGTGGGAATCGAGAAGTAAATTTGCATATCGCAGAAGCTAGACTATTGTTTGCATGTCATAGAACAATGGTAAGTGAAATTTAGACAAAGAAGCACTCGTTCGGAATTTCCATATAAAAGAACGGATGAAAATGTGAATGCGTGAATCCGCCAACACGCGCAGCAAGACATTTTCGGAAAAAAACGACTAAATAACCAGAAAGAGAAACTACAGGGGATACAAGAGTGGGAAAATAGAAAGGCGGAGGGAAATTTTCATAAGTGGGAATTGGTTTCAAAAAAGCCCCATTATTTTTATATTTTTTGTCAGTGAGTTTAGGAGCTTGTATTACTAAAAGGGAATTATAGTACAAAAAAGAGGAACTCCCTGGTCTGCCAAAAAGGAAACCAGGCCAGAGGTTCCTGAGTTGTGTTTTCAGAAAAGAACAAGGGGTATGACTGGACTGCGACCATGGGAAACCAACCCAGTCCTCTCATATCTAGTTGTTGACAAAAAAATTACAACAAACATAAAAAAGAGAAACAAAAATTTAAACAGACGCAAGACTTACTCGACTGATTGCCAATAGAATAAACAGGCGCTAGTCCAGGATGATGATATGCCTCTTTCCTTCATTGACCTGGCCCTTGTTATCCTCCTTTTGGGAGACTGTGCGAGTCTTTCTGATGTGTGTTGGTGCTCCTCTCCCGTCAACCAGCGCGATGTCCATGTGATGGACGTATTGTAGGTAGAGGTGGAATTGAGCATCCAACTGCTCAATCTTGGCTTGCTGGACCTTCTCAACCCCAGTTAGAAGTATGGTAATGGTTTCCAAACCACTGAGGCATATCATGATTTCGTTCAACAGTTTCATGTGTTCCTTGTTGTTCTCTCATCTGGCATCCTCCTTTTCTGAGCTCACCTTGCCAATCAACATCTTTGTTTTCAATGTCATATCCACCGTTTTGTGGTAGAGGGTTTCCCTGGGTTACGTGGCTCATGGATCAGTTACCCAGTATGTTTCCTGGGTTAGAGAATCCCATGTTTTTCCCTTGCGACTTCTTTTGATTTACTTTTCCATGCGGTTAATGGTCACTTTCCCTTTCGGTGCAACTAGGGTGTGGAAGGTGCCCTCAGCATCTATGGCTGCCTATTCCATCCTTGAAACCCGACAGGGATTGTTCTGAGTTCCCTTCCCTAGGAGGTTCCTTTTGTTGTGCGTTCTCTTCATTCATACCATCCTATCTAGCCTATGGAAGCTCATTTGTTGGATTCTCAACCTGTTTCTTGCCCTTGTGTCTATGGTGGTTCCTACAGTTGCGCTCTTCTATTTATATCTATTCTTGTTGTTTCTTCTCTTATTAAGATTTCCCTTCTGTGGGCTCGTCCTTCTAAGCATGATCTACCCGTAGAGGTGAACATTCCTATCCGTTTTCCCCATTGCGGTAAGTATGATCATGATGACTCTAGCACTATACCTGTACGGACACTTTCCCTTGCTCACTTAATAGCCTAAAGAGCATATCCCCATACCTGATCTTTTGCATGGTGGGTCTATATTGGTTTGTGTCAAACCCTCTTTCCTTACATCATTCGCTACATGTTGAATGTCGTCGATACTTTCCCACGGTCTTTCCCTACAATTCTTACAATTAACATGACCTTGTTGTCATACCCTCACCTATTGTATAATCTCATCCTGCATTGTGATTGGTGGTCGCGTGTTGGGTAGTCATCTCCTGTCTGGGTCCTTCATGCCAACCTTTGGGTCTTTTGCTACCCTACTTGATGTGATATTTCATGCTCAAATTGTTGTCACATGTTCTTTTTTCGCTAGTTAGAGGTAGTACATTCTAAATTGTCCTTCTAGGATGTTGAACCAAGTAGTATCTAGTACCGTTCCATCCTTTCTAACCCCCTCATTGGAAATTCTATCCGCGAGGACATTTGTTGACCTACGTACCCAACGCAACTCCACTATGTTAATCATTTGCAAATGCTCCTGAATTTTTTGTAGGGAGTGTGCCAAGCGCCAATGTCTCTGTACTTTTCAAACACTGGTGGAATTTTGGAGTCTCTTCACCATGTTGATGACTAAGGTGGATTCACCTTCCACGATAGTGTTGTTCATCCTTTCGTGGCTTATAATTTCGAGCCCGACCTCCAGGGCTCCAAATTTCACCGCGTCGTTGGTTAAGTTTCCCATACTCCCAATGTACAGTCAGATTATGTTTCTGCAACTATCTCTGATCACCCCTCACATCCCTATCATTATTGGGTTTTCTTTTTCCACCCCACAAAAATTTAATTTAAGGAACCCTGCTGGAGGTGGTGTCCAATTGCGCTCTCCTAATTGGATTTGTGGTTGCTAGGTGAAAAAATTCTAGGATTCGGGAGTCGTGGCCTATGAGTTGTGATTTTCCAGTCTAGCAGTTGCGACTCTGCACCGTTTCTCATATTTGTGAGATTATTTCTTCCTTGAGTTTCCCTTCTGAAAGGTATTCATTCATGAATATGCATCAGTTCCTTTCTTTCCATATTTCCCATATGATCATCCCTGACATGATATTCCAACAGAGGTTCACCATTTCATTTTTTCTATAAATCTCCTTCCCGTTATTGATGGTTGCACTGATGTTCCCTCGGGTCCTATTGGACTGGAGAAAGATGTTTGCCTCCCAATCCCATATCTTTGTTGTGTAATTACATTCATCAAGGAGGTGATTTGTTGTTTCTTACCTTGCTTGACAGAGGTGTCATTGTGATGGGCCTATGAAACCCCTTTTCCTTAGGTTTTCCCAGGTCAGGATTCGGTTGTGAAGTACTAACCATTTGAAAATTTTGATTTTTGGCCACTGGGGCTTGTCCCAAATATTTCCCCACTATTGCACTAGATATTTTTTGTCCTGAGTTGTGATATAATTGTGGTCTTCTTTTAAGTTGAATTCCCCACAATTTTTCCTTCCCCATCTTATTTGTTCCTCTTCTTCTGAGACTATAATTTTCCTTTTCCCCAATTCCTCCTCCACCTCCTTCACTATTGTTGCAATCTGATCTCTATTTTGTGGATTGAGATTGTCCCAGATCCTCCATCTGTCGCAATCATTTCCATGTTTCCAGTAGTCATGTATTTTGATTTTACCTTGCGCGGTCATATCCTATTGGCATTCCTTCCTATTTGGATTTTCCATTCTGGGTTCCTGTTTCCATGCGTCCTCCCAGAATCTGGTTGTTTTACCATTCCTCACTTCCCAGAAGTTGTGTTTCTGAATCCATGTTTTGTTTATCCAGGCCAGATTCTAGATGGTTAATCCCTCTCTTGTGCCCATAAAGCAGATTCTATATTGGTCATTGATGTTCAGGGAATACTTTTCCTTCCATAGGGTTGTCCATGGTGTTTCCTTTTCTTTAACCCATCTCCACCAGAGTTTCACCCAGTAGGCTTCATTGGTTACTTGTGGGTCTTGTAACCCTAGTCCTCCTTTGCTTTTAGGTTTGCAAACCTTCTCCCAGGCCACAAGGGCCCATTTTTTCTTTCTTTCTTCTCCATGCCATAGGAATTCCCTTTGGATGGTTCTTATTTTTTGGAGTATTCCTTTGGGAGCGGGGAACACTAACATCATATAGGTCAGAATTGCTTGATGAACCGATTTGGTGAGAATAAATCTCCCCGCTAGGTTGAGGGATATCTAAGTCCAATTTTTCACCCTCTCTTGTAGTTTTTTTATTACTCTTTCCCAGGATTCCATGTTGCATGCTCTGTCCATCACAAGGATTCCCAAGTATTTCATTGGGATCGTTTAGCATTCAAACCCCAAAATATTTGCCAGGTTTCTTTGGATTGCTAGGTTGGTATTGAAGAAGTAGATCATGGATTTGGAGTGATTGATATCCATGCCTGAGCCTTTCCCAAAGTCTTATAAGATTCTTTAATAATCTGTCTCTTCCTTTACCATGGGTGTGCCATGGAGTAAGGTGTCATCAACGAATTGTTGGTGTATGGAGGTAGGGCAATTTTCGAAAGATTTGATGCATGGTATTTCCCCTGTTGTGGTTGCGCTTTTTATGAATCTACTAAGTCCCTCCATCATCAAAATGAACAGGAAAGGTGATAACGGATCTCCTTTCCTGATGCCTCTTAATGACCAGAAGGGTTTGGCTGGAGCACCATTGATTAAAAGCGAGTAACTTGTCGTTGAGACTAGGCTGACAATCCAATTGATCCAGTGTTGTGCAAAGACGAAAGCTTCCAGAGTCTTGACCATATAGTGCCAGCTAATTTTTTCATAAGCCTTTGGTAGGTCAAGTTGGATTATCATCCCCACTCTCCTCTAGAGTTTCAGTGTGTGTATCAGCTGATGGGCATGGATGATGTTGTCCACAATTTTTCTCCCTTCTACAAAACCCGCCTGTTCCTGTGAAATCAATGTGTGTAGGAGAGGTTTTATTCTATTGGATATGACTTTGGAGATTATCTTGTAGACCATATTGCATAAAGATATGGGTTTGTAGTGGTCTAGGGTCCTTGCTTCATTTTCTTTGGGGATTAAAGTAATCATTGTGGCATTTAGCACTTTAAGAATGGAGGTCGAGCGTCTAGAGTCTTCCACCAACCCATAAATGTTATTATTGACCACTTCCCAGCAGGATTTGAAGAATTCCATCGTGAAGCCATTTGGGCCTGGGGCCTTTCCATTTGAAATCTTCTGGACCACTTGGTCAACTTTCTCCTTAACGATAGGTTTGTTTAGGTTGATATTTTGTTCCTCGGTAACTAGATTAGGGATGTGCTGAGTTATCCTTTGTATGGCCTCTGTTCTGTATTGGTTGGGTTCTTGGGCTATCCCCTGGAAGTGGTTTATGAGTATGTTTTCAATCTTCTTGTGGGACTCTCTCTCGATCCCATTCTGATCCTGAATTTTCAGGATTTTGTTGTGCGATATTCTAGCAATGGTTCTTATATAAAAAAAAATGGTGTTCCTCTCTCCTTCCTTTATCCACATGATTCTGGACTTTTGGCTCCATAGAGTCTCTTCCTGCTGGCATATTGCTTCCCATTCTTGGGTCATTTGCGTCTCTTCCTTTTTCCTATCCTCTGTATAGCCCTCGTCTATGTAGATTTCCTAAAGTTTCTTCATTCTGTCTTCAATATTTTTCTTTTCTTGGTTTACATTTCCAAATATTTCCTTGTTCCACTCCTTGAGTTTATGTTTGATGTACCTGAGTTTCTTATAAATATTGAAAACTCTTGCCCCTTGATCCAGTTTTTGCACCCGCCACCATTGGCTAATATTCTCCTTGAAAGTGGGATGGTTGATCCAAAATTTATTGAATATGAACGGTCTATTCCTCGGTGTGGTTTAGAAGTCCGCTTCCAAACAGACTGGCTAGTGGTATGAACCCCCCAAAGGAAGGATGTTGTAGTCCAAAGTTAAACCCTGTAGAATAATAAACTCTGACACCAAGAATCTCTCTAGCCTCATCACGGTATTATGTTTATTTATTCATTTGTTGTTACATGTGAAATGGCCATTACTGGTTTTGATTTCCACCATCTCCATTGTGTTAATGAACACCGAAAATTCTTCTGCATCTCTATCCAGTATCCTGGTGCCTCCTTTTTTTTATGCAAGTCTCATGATGATGTTGAAGTCCCCTACCAAGATCCAATGGAGATTGTTGGAATGGGCTCTTAGGTTTTCTAGGTCTAGGATCATTCTTCTATTTTCTTCCACCATATGGGGACCATACACGTTAGTGCATAGAATCACCTCTGTGTTACCTATTATTTGCATGTTAGTCGAAAGTGTGTGTCAGGTGGCTTCAGCTGCTAGTAAATTCATCACTTGTGGGTTCCACAGGATGAGAATACCATGTGTTGTCCGATGTCCTTTGATAGACAATGTATTGTACTTTCTCCATTCATTTTTGTAGATTGTTTCCATTCTGTCTACAACGCATATTGTCTCTTGGATGAAATAGAGGTTCGGTTGTTTCTTCGTCAGTCTGTTTTTAAGGATTCTTTGCTTTCATGGGTTGTTTAGGCCTCTAATATTCCAAGTTATAATCTTCATTTAAACATGTGGGGGGGAGTGGGGAAAGATATTTTTTATCTTACCTGAGTTTATCAGCAGAGCTCCTAGTTCCTGTAGGGCTACGTTGTTTGATTTCCTTCGTTTCTTCCTTCTCGCCTACTTGGGTGAGAGCTGGATTTGTCCCTCACAAATTTTGATTCTGAGGTGTCCTATCTCCCCATGCGTGTTCTTGAGCCCTCTGGATTTTTCTTCTTCAGGAGGAATAGGTATTGGATACGATCTAGTTGCTCCATTGGTACATTATCTACGCCCTACCTTTTCCATTGTTTCAATATGTTCGGGAGAACTATTCCTTACCTTTCCACAATATATTTGATATCAGTGCCTTCTATTCCTACCTCACTTGGCATCATTTTTGCATCTCCATCTGCTGCCTTCATGGGGGTGTTGGTGTCTCTAGTTTCTCTATCCATAGAAGTTATGCTACCCCCATGTTCCATCTTATTGCTTGGGCTATTTGTGTTCTCTTCTGTGGTTTGTTCCTTAGCTTCTCTGGATTTTTCCTTTTCCTTTCCTCCTTCTTCCCCTTTGTTGTTTTTATCCCGCCCTTTCATTTGGGTCCTGGCTTCCATATTTCTACCCATTGGGGCTTTTCTTGGTTTCGTGTTTGCTTTGTTTCTGTGGTTTGGCTTGATAAAACCATCCTCATCCTCTTGTATTTTTGTGTTTTCCTCTTCTTGTTTTTTATTGAGAGGGAATTCTCTGAATAGGTGACCATGTTCATGGAATCTTCTGCATCTAAAATGTATCTACTCATAGTTGATGCTTTGTATCCATTTCTCATCCCTGAATTCCAGGATTATGGCTTCTGGGAGTGACCCTGAAACATCCATCTCTATGCAGATCCTTGCGTTGGAGGTATATATCCCTTTTAGGGTTTCTTTCGATGTCTTCACATATTTTCCAAGTTTGTTCCTGATTGCTTCAAAGTTGGAGGGTAGCCACTAGTATAATGGCAGGGAGTAAATCCTCAGCCAGACGGGTACATTCTTGAAGGTTTCTTTCTCTGGGGAGAATATTTCCTTCCATGGTCGCATGTACAGTCATGTTGAACTGTGGATGTATGTCCCCCCTGAAAGATTCTATCCCTGTCCTCCAAGTTCATGAATATTTCTGTGAAGAAGCCTTTCGACCCCAGGTGGGGCTCCACTTCTCCGCTTGGCTTCCATTGGTATTTTATCCAATTGCGCAAAGTTCTCTCTATGGTCCACAAACCCATGATATTGAAAATGAGTGCATGTGTCTTCATCTGGTCCCGATAGAGTTCTATTTGTGGGTCCTCCAGTATCACCTTGGGTATCAGTGTTGTCTTAGGTTTACATGGGTTGCGCCCTTCTAATCCATTGGGGTTCGCTAGTTTTTGTGTATCATTATGGGTTTCCCTGACTTTTTCCCCCATGCGATCCCTTTCTTCCTAGTTTATTTCCTAATTATTTTCCAGTCCTGATCCTGATGCACTCATCACTGGTTCCTTGAAACCTCCACCACGTGGGCCTTTGCCCCTTTCCACCACTACCTGATTATAAGAGGGGGTTCCATTGCCCCCCGCTTTGTCAACCATGATGTGCTCCTTCATGTCTACGATTATCAAACCCTTTCTTTCTCTCTTCAATATTTCGAGTCTGTTAAGGGTAAATTTTATTGGATATGACCCAAACAAGCCCCATTGTTGCAAAACCATCATTTTCTAGTAATTGTCGACAAATACTTTGTTGAAGATTAGATTTTATTGCAACTTGTGGGAGTAATTGTGTTCTTGATACATTCTTCCATGAATTTAACATATTAAGTATTAAACCTCTTTCATGATGGGTTGTTAGAATTAAAGCTTAATAATTACATGTCTAGAAACAAGAATGACGATATTGTTTCAACATTGTGATTTGGTCTTGATATGTTCTATCTGCATTACGAATAGAATTGAACGTTGGTTTGAATCTGTCGAAAATTCATTTTCGTTTCCATAAAATCTTGATGGATCGACACAATGCATTGTCATATAATTATCAAATGCTCCATTTTAGAACAAATTACTTAAGAGAATACAATATCGAAAAACTATGAGACTATCGAACCATGTCAATGAGAAGAGGTGTTAGATTCAGAAAAGAAGCAACAACCAAGAATCCAACAAATTTGTTTTAATAGTAAATCCATTAAAAGAGAGAAGACTGAGCACTGTATGTCTATCCATAGAAATTGGACCAAGTTCTTTGGGCCAAAAAAATTACCATATTTTCCATAAACTCAAGCACAGGATCTACAACATGCAGGAGCCATCGATATGCTCTTGAACATGTATACAAAACTAATTACCATTTTTTTTAGCAAATCCTTGTAGTATTCTCCTTGGTGGGTAAATGTTCGCTGCCCTGATCTCAATATCTTTCGGAAGAACTGAGGCAACAAAGAAACAGGAGTGACTCCATAGTGGAATAAGTCCTTGACTTGAAGTAGATGAAAAATAGTCCTGCAGTAAAATTGATAATTCTCATAAGCTTCCTGTGAGGAAGAAGACGAAAAAAGTTGCAAGGAAAACAGAATAGCCCGAAACTAAAAGTTAGGACACACTAAGAAACCACCTCCCCACAGTCGAAAATTCAAGGACACAGGTTGCATGAGCAATTCTAGAGGCCCAAATTAGTCCATTCTGGGCGAAAGAATATAACTAGTAGGAATAAGCCTTGTACCAGTGGGAGTTCTGGTCCTCATTCCCTGAGATGTTAATTGTATATCTAGAGAAAACGACAATGGTACTGCAATTAAATAATATTTTGTCTTGAAATATATCTCTGGGAGAATCAATAGATCATTTCATTATAGTGAAATAATTTGGCCCAGAATGAACTAATTTGAACGTCTGGAATTCCTACTTTGGAGATGCAAAGTGGCTATTGCGTTCAAAGTCAGTTTATTTTCTCAAACCCCTTCTTTTGGTGTTGTCAGGACCACCATAATTGAGCCAAGAAGTGTCACCCATTATGGTTGATTTCAATTTGAGTGAAAGTGTGGGAACAATATCTACATTTCCATCATCCATTGTCGTATCGTTTTCCATGATATCATATTCTTCCCTCTCAAAATCCATCACATCAACCTCTGTCCCAACTGTCAATGCAGGTGGGTAGGTTGTCTAAGTAGACAGGGTTGCCTTGGAATTCTTTGGCTTGAAATATATCTCTCAGTGCACCAAGGGACCATATCCTTTTTTTCTCCGGGACAGAGGGAGATGAGTAGTAAGAATATTCCCTGGAATAATGGAACCTATGGCCATCATGCCCAAAGGTGTTTACTATATCTAGACATAACTGTTGTGGAACTGCTGCCATAAGTTAATGAGAATTTTTGTTTACTATAGATGATGTTTGAAATGAAAATTGGGGAGGGATAATATAACCCTTCGCAAATATTGGTTTAATGTGTATCAATGGAAGATATCCTCGATCCTTTCGTTGATCAATGACAATCTCCAGGGTTCGTGGGTAAAGAGTTGTTACCATTAAATATTACTAATTGCATATTTAGAAAAAAGTCTGAAGGTGGTGGTGAAAATGAAGAATTAGTATTAATCACAAATATTCTCCGGCTTCTGGACATTAATGACAATCTTAATGGTTCCTACATGATGAAATACTAGAATTAAAGCTTAATGATTTCATATCTAGAAAGAAGTACAAAGGTGGTGGGGATGGCGAAGAGCGACTAAGCATTGTACATTTCGTTCACCCGCCAACCCGCAAAACAAATTCCAAGAAATGACAAAGTATGAAAAGTGGTTGGGTGAGCTTCAAAAATAGGGTCACCAGATATATTCAAGAGACGTGAGGGGCCGATGGTCAAATTGTATGTCGCAATGAAAAATTTTGGCCATCAATTTGTATATCATGGAATTTCAGATGTTTTTTTCATGTAGCGGAACAATGGAAGCACAATGTTGAGCAAGCATGGCCAGGAACCGACGATGGTAATAGTGGCCAGGTATGCAATGGACAAGTGGTTGGTCAAATTCATGATATAAAGAATTAGACATACTCGGAAGAGCGAATATTAACGCACCTGAAAACATGGCCACAAGCTCTACTCAGGATACGTGAGGGCCCAATGGTCAAATTGTATATACCCCAACTGATGAATGAAAAATACGTAACATGAAACAAAAGACAATGACATATTTCTAGGGTTAGTTTGTATATTGCGGAACTTTAGATGTTGTATATAAAATCATGAGACATTCGGAAAAAGGACACATTTGGAAAAAGGACCAAGTAAACAGAAAGAGAAAACAAATGAGATGAAGGGGAATTTGTTTTCTAATTTTTAGATCATGAAAGTTTGGGTGTTGTTTGCAAGCGACGAAAAAATGGAAACCCAATGTTGAACTTGCCTATCCAGGAACCCGCGATCCAAAAATTTTGTTCAATATCAAATGGGGAAGTGGTCGGTCAGGCTGGTGATATAAAAGTAACAGTGGAAATTTGAAGACGTGAATCCGACAACTCCTGCACCTAGACATTTTCCGAAAAATGAGTAAGTAACCAGAAAGGGAAAATAGAGGGAAAAAAGAAAGGGATGGTAATTTTGGAAGGAGGGAATTGGTATAAGAAATCCCCATTTATGGTCTTAATAGTAACTATGAAGTGCATTAAACATGTGAGCAGGTTCTTCAATGAAGGAATAGATACAACAAACCATGCTTATAATTTCCAGGATCTGTTTGTATAAGAGAAGCGTCGAAAAGCTACAAGAAAATCAATTTTGGCATGTTTAAGTAAAGTTATTGTATTGTCAGCTTCACCACAAGTATAACAATGATGAATTTGAATTTTAATGTCCTCTCCTTGATATGATAGTTCCATTGGACTTCGAATAGTATATATTATTTTATTTGAAATTGTTTCAAGAGATTAATTTTTCTAAGTTCAGCGATTAAGGAAAAGTGATAAAAGGAGTCACATACTACATTTGCATCATAGAGATTATATTAAAGGGAAAAGCATGTCCTCTATAGTCTTTAAGATCATAGAAAAACTTTGAAGATGCTAAATGTATTATTAATTTTCCAGAATGAAGCATACAACCAAGAACCAAGTAAACACCAAATGTATTGAAAATTGAGGTAGAAGGAAACACATGAACACAGAATGTGTCAAGCAAGATTCCACAAGGTTCCATAGAGAAATATGCATGGACCTTTGCATCAAACAATTATATATATATATATATATATATATATATATATATATATATATATATATATATATATATATATATATAACACATCATAGCATTGGTTTTATCTTACATCTGGTATATGTTCCCACGAGAAAATAATTGAGGCCATGATATATGAACAAATGTCTACCAAACACAAGACAACACAAAATTAACAGAGCTTCACCATTGTACGCTAGCTATAACCAGACCTCAAAATGGGGAACAAGAAAGTTTCTGATTACTATTTTACCATTAAGCAAGATCACTATGGACATTTTCCTCTGATAGTGCCATGGTCTATCACTACCGGTTTTAACAATGCCAATTTTCCAATATTATTGGAAATGACTGATGGTTCTATCCAGAGGAACAAGCTGTTTCGACGGTTCAAAGGATGGACCTAATTTATTTATAATTGGATACTTTTTATGGGGTTTGCGCTCATGCTTCCCATTTCTGGAATGAAAAATATTATGCACATGTACATCACCAACAACTGCACCTTCTTGTATGAATTCGAATTCCTGAACTCCCCAATCTCTATAGCGAGTTCTGAAAATATCATGCTCATGTTCCATTCCATGCCGAGTCCTTTTTTTTTGAATTAGGGCATTGAGAAAATGCAGATACCATACCATAAATGTATAGTTGGAGACCAATTTGTTTTTTATTAGGGTACACAAAATACAAAATGCAGAAATCCTACCATGGCTATATAGTTGGAAAACAATTTTCCAATTGGGGCACCCAAAAATATCGAGACTCCTCCAAAAAAGTCGTAGCCAACCACCTTTTTTTATTTTTTGCACACTGCAACAAATATGCAAAATTCTTACTGGGAGATTCAAAAAAACATCAAAATAACAACATCGATTGCATTTGTAGTTAGATTCTCCTTGTTGTTTCAACTGCACAAGAAGAGACAAAATCTCTGGAAAGAGAATTTTACAGCTATAGATGTAAACTCCGAAGAACTCGAGTCCGACAAACATTCATCTGGGTGTTGAAGAAAAATTACAAACACACATGAGATATTTTCATTTCCTGCCAAAGCTTGATATGATTTTTTTATTTTTTTTGGGTTTCAGTCGATATGAAATATTGCATTGTCCTCATTTAAGGTAAATTTGTTATGTATCTGAAGGTCATGCAACATGTAGACAGTGTTTTCCTTTTTCTGTAGGTATGCTTCATATGACAATTATGCTAACCCAGGAAGCACATCTTGTAACAAAGGCTGTCTAATTGTACAATGTACGGTTGTGTTGCCCACGGTCCGGATGGAAACCTTGAGGCAATGTCTATATATGTATGGACATTTTTTACTACATCGCAAACAATCAATTGTATCATAACTTATGAAAGCGGAAGCAAAAGCAAGAGAGTTGCATTTTGCACATACAGGATCAAAGGGGGTCGAGTACACATTCGCTGCAACCAAAACACCTTCAACCTGGAAACATGAGCATAGAAATTAATATATTGAACAATATAATATACAATTGCACATATAACAAACAAATAAAATTATATATATATATATATATATATATATATATATATATATAAAACTGTAGAAATTTGGTGAAGGCAATTTGTATGAGAAAAGTGAAGATGAATATGTAGATGTATACGCACAACAGTTGTAGACCTAGTTATTTTCTTGAGATGTTATACTATGTATGCTCTCAATTATGTTACAAATGTTGCTTGGGTTGTGAAAAATATCATTTCTTTAACATCTCTTTTATTTGTTATATTTTTGAAGAGCATAAGTGGAATTTCACCTTTATGCAGTTGTTGTTCCATTGACGAAAACAAATTTGAATAGGTGTCGAACAATTGAAACTAAAACATGGAACAATGCAATTTTTGTGTAACTTAATCGAAATACATGAACATGTGAAAGTAAAGGGCAAAACTGGATATGGATAACAGTACCATTTCCTTGTCATTGTGTGACTCTCCATCTTTTATATGGACAATGTGTTGCGAGCCAATTTTTCTTGTGAGTGTGATAGTTACACCAATGGATCTAATTGGGTAAATGTCATTGCTATGTGCAATTCGGCTAGTAGTTGTATTTGGGACGAAACGATATTCTAAAATATAGCGACAATTTTTTCCACAATACTCGTTTCGTTGAGCAATATAATACGATCACAATCACCACGGTCATATATTGTTTTTGGAAAGATATTAAAATTTGTAATGGATATCCCGTTACCTGGAAATATATTTTTTACATGTTTCTCGACAAGTTGTGTAGGAATATTGAGTGTGTCTGTCATCAGGGCCTCCTTGATGTCATGTTAGCACGGATAATGGATCTAGTTTTGTTTGCCTTGTCCAAGTAGGTGCTATAGATGACCATTATGTCTCCGATGAACACTTGTCCAGTTCCATGGTTGTTCAAGGCTTCTATTGATAGTACTTTGGATGTTACAAGTTTAGAACTCGTGACATTTTTTTAACAGGAAAAGTAATGTGAATGGTAGTGTGAATTACTTTTTTTTTTCTTATTTTCCTCGCATAAATGTACAAGAATATGCACAACTTGAATGAACTATGGAGCCAAATTTTTGCAACCAAACCTCTTAGTCTGAGGAACCTGCGCTATGTTCGACATCTTGCTTGTAGTTTTTGACACTTCTTGTGAAATACAAAGTATGTGTTGTAGATGACATCAACATATTCACCATGCCATAGATGAATAAATAGCTAGGGATATTTGTTTGGTAAACATATGAGGAAAAAAATGTATGCATCTTTACCTTTTTCCTTGTCGGTCTGCTAATGTTTGGGATGATTGAGTCCTCATACCCATGTCACTAATCCAACTTTTTCTGATGCAAACATTTGTAGATGAACATCATAAGAACTAAACAAGCATATGCATTGTATATTAGCCATAATTGTTCTTAATGTCACATGCAGGGTCAGAGGAGATGGAATATGAAATAGGGTGTCAAGGGATACTTAAGAAACATGAGGACGTGAGGGTCAAATTGTATACCTCAGATTTTTTGACTGAAAAAATATGTAACAATAAATAGGGGGTCAGGGCGGGGTACGATGACCAATATCTATATCACAGAAGCTCTGAAGCCACAGGCACAATCTTGAACCCTCCATCCTGACACCTATAATCGACAAAGTGGGTAAATATGGAATAAGGTAGAAGCATGACCATAAATGTGAACCCGTGAGTCCGCGAGTCTGCCAATCTGCGCACCAAGGCATTCTCAGAAAGACGACTAAGAAAAGAAATCAGAAAGAAAAAGGGATAATAGAAAAATGGAAAAAATCAGAAATGGGGAGGGTACAAAGGCCCATTGTTGCCAAATCATCATTTTCTAGTCCAATATTATATGCCTCCACCGGTTTTGTATGTTTAATTTATTAGTACAGTTGGTATACCTTTTTGAATATTGTACCATGGAACCCTTTGTTGTCACATATAAGAATTCATCTTCCTGTCCAACCAATCCATTTCTTTCAAGGTAGCAACGTCAAACATACAGTGGACATGAATGCAAGTTAGTATGCATAAAGACATGTAAAAGAAAGAAACCCAGTTCTATTTATTTCAATGTAGTAGCAAAGAGAATACAATTCACATGAGAATTAGCAGAAAGATACATAGTATATATACAACAAAAAAAGGTACAAAGAAGTAGAACAAGTAGAAAAAATACACATACAATAAATGAAATACTAAACACTCAAATATGGAATAAGAGTACACGTATGCACCTCTGTAACTCCTCTGCTACATTCACGCAAAAGATTCCATCGTCTTTTACAACCAATTTGCTTGTTTAAATGTAGCAATGTAGGAAAAATAAAATGGACATGAAGTTAGTATGCAAGAAGACATGTAAAAAATAAATAAATAGAGTTTGTTTTTTTCAATGTAGCACCATAGGAAATACAAAGGATATGAAGATAAGTTATTATGGAGGAAGGTACGCAATATCTACATATAATAAACTAGGTGACCACATATACAAATAATAAATGAAATACAAAACAATGGAATATGAAATAACAGTACAAGCATGTAACTTTCTATCTTCTCATCCATCGTTTGTACCTTTCTATCTTCTCATCCATCGTTGCAGTTAAGACTCCTTCATTTTCTCCATCTATTCTATTTGTTTGAATGTGGGAACGCACAAAATACAATAAACATGAATGGAAGTTGGTATGCAGTAGAGAACAAGTAGTATGTAAATACAGTAAATGAGAATCAACAAATAGAATAAAAGATAGTTAGAAACATAAGTCTTTTCTTTTCTCCATCCATGGTTGTAAATATATAAAGTTTTTCCCTGCCCAAAATATATTACAAGCCACAAAATATTAAGAAATTGCATGGTCGTAGCCAAATGATTTTGGTTTTCCGTGACAAAGTATCTAGATATGCTTCTAGACATGGAAATATAATTTTGCAGTATCTTTGTTGTACATACCATATCTCAAGTACAAGAAAAATTGTATTGTGGTCACACAAGTCTGTGTAGAGGATAAAGAAGTTGTATTGTGATATGGGCACATTTCACCTTATATGGTTAATAAGTGTGTTTTGAACATGTTTTATTTTAACAAAAAGAAAACATATGCTGTAAATGCACCTTTAGTTGTCCAATTATTTCTTATGCCACTATTTTGTATCATGTAAACACTGAAGTATCAACAAAATTTTACAACAGAACAAGCGCTAGATCTTGACTTTGCCAGACATGGCAAACAACACAACTGCAGGTCCACTCATGGGTGCAGGACCTGAACACCTCAAAGTGCCCCAAAAAAAAAAAAAGAGTTCTAATTGTACCCTCCAAAGCCGAAGAAAACAAAAGAAAACAACAAGTACCAAACTAGCAGAAATCACGAATAGGCCCAACTGCAGCCTCAAGGCCCCAAACTCGTAAACTTGAGCCAAACAACAACAAACAACAACTGACAAACCAACGAACAAGAAACAACCACCGAACCGGTAAACAACATATGTATCTCCAAGGATTACCAAACTGCAATCGAAGCACAGAAGGAAACAAAAATATATGACGAGAATGTCAGTAGAAATAAGCAAACATTCTTACTTGCAAACTGCAAACAATGAACAACAAACAAGGAATAGAAAATGAAATTATGGCATCGAAACTTACTCGGAAACAATGAACAACAGAATCACAGGTCGAATTGTGGGCGCAGTATGTGGAACCCACAGAGTGAAAAAAAAAAAAAACAGATCGAACTGCATGCAGGACCCCAATTCTGCAAAGTTGAAGTAAACAAAAGAAAGCAACAAGCACCAACAGGTTCAACTACAAGCGTAGGTCCCCAACCTTGCAAACTTGAACCAAACAACAACAAGAAACAACCGATGAACCAATGAAGAAGAAGCACCCATCGAACCAGTAAACAATGTATGTAGCTTCAACGATAATGAAATTGCATTCAAATCCTAGAAGAATTATGAAACATACAATGCCTATTCAACTCGCGGTGGACAACAATATTGTCCAAATTCAGTGCAACATTGTATGGAAAATTTTGAGGAAACATGAACTCCGAGAAGCCTATTTAGGTAAACATTTAAGAGTGTTTGGTTGTCTAAGGGCCTTGTGGTATGAAAACATTTAAGTTTTCAGACCTATTTCGGGACCTCATGCTATGTAAGCATTTAAGTTGTCAGGCTTATTCAAGCACCTCAGAAAAAGTGTCAATGATCTAAACCATCTGTATGCAAACATTTCAATACAAATACACTCAGTAGGGACTAATAATAATAATAGTAAAATGACATATTAATATGCGATCACTATAGTCCCTCTACAAACCTGATTCTCTATCTTCAAAACTTCGGATATCCAAACATTTCAAGAATAAAAGTAAAAATTTAGAAAGACGGTATATGATAAAAAAACTTTGGATATGCTAACATAAAGAACATTGGGAATAGTGAAGGTGGCAATAAGACCTCCAATCTTTTTCCAATTGGATCATGACATATATGGTATTTTTTTATTATATAAAAATCAATGTTTTTAGTTCTCTAGTTCCAACAATAGATATTATGCAAATATTTTTGGTCAAAGGAAAAACTAAGATGATCAACTAATTATGGATCGAGTCCCTCTACGCCTTCGGCAGGGACTAATAACAATTCTCACTAGCTCCATAGTGAAATTGGACATTACACAATTCCTAAAATGCAATGGGATGAAATAATATGTCATCTCTAAACTAAGAAGATTGAAAATGAAAAACACTTTCTATTATAATGCCTAACATATATATATGTCACACTAACAACCTTGTCAACCTTTTAGCTCAATTCAAATCTGGAAAAAAAATTCAAATGAAAAAGATTAAATTTATCCATTATTTAACTTTATTTAACTTTAACACATTTGCATTTTGTACAAAGTACACAATATTAAACACACTAACTCATTAAAATTGATGAGAGCATTAAGAAATGCAGGCCGAGTGCATTTGGGATGAGTGGATGTTTTAACTTTTAATCCTGCTTGTTTGCATCATAATAGTATCGAATGCTACATAAGAATGGATATTGATAGATTTATTAATCTGATCCATATATTCACAAACACTCTGAAAGTAAATTCAGAAAACAGACGGAGTCATTTGAAGGAATTGGAAAGGGTACTGCATGTCCATTGAAAATAGCTATTTTTCAGCTATTTAGCCACCACAAAACATACCGTTCAAATGTGATTATGATGGAATTAAGTATTCATATCATATTTTGTTATTTATAAACGGCTTTTGATTTTGTTATTCCTACCTTTCATTCATAAGGACAGATTTCGATTTAGTTATTCATGTTTAAAAATAGATTTTGATTTCGTTATTTGTTAACAGATTTCTATTTCATTAATCATATGAAAGGCGAGCGCTTCTCCATTAGTTAGTCCTTACCTCAGATCTCTTCAAATCGATTTGCAATTGTATCCATATAACAGGGAATTCACTCATGACTCTTCTCCATTAGTTAGTCCTTACCTCAGATCTCCTCGAATGGATTTGCAATTCTATCCATATGACAGGGAATTCACTCATTGAGTCATGCGAGTCATGCGAGATAGGAAAATGAGTTAAGTTAAACAAAGATAATTATCATAATTATATTATTAAAATTGGTTGATAGATTAGGATAGACTTCATTACAGGTGAAAAACGAAGTTGAAGTAGACAATTTGCAAACTCACTTACATAAAACATCCCAGAGGAATTAGTTGGCCAAACTGAGGTACAGAAAAGGGAAAAGAATAAGAAAAGGGAGCCCAAACTCCCTCCAAACAAATGCTAAGAAAAAGTCTTTGGTCACTTGAAGAAGATAAACTCACCAACTACATCATGAAAAATTGCCTCTTGGGCTGCTGGAATTATGCCCCTATCAGGCTGGCAAGCAAAAGCAACCAAGTCTACTATATTTTCAATTAGTTGGTTAAAATAAAGTACAACAAAGTAAAAACTATAAGAGAAGGGTCCCCCCAACTCCCTCCAAACAAATGCTAAGAAAAAGTTTCTGTCACAGGAAGATAATAAACTCACCAACTACATAATGAAAAGTTGCTGCTTGGGCTGCTGGAATTATTGCTAAGCAGCCAAGTCTACTCTATTTTCAATCGTTTTCTTCTCTTTTATTCAAATTCAGTTTAATACAATTATGCAATGTACTTATATTCATATATTCATAGTATCCAGAAAAAAGCTATAGGTTGAAATGGATTAACTACTTATTTTCAAGTTTTAAATGTGGTATATTTCCATATCAAGAATAGATGATGATACACTTACATTTTATATGTGGTATATTTTCATACCAAGAACAGATGATGATATACTTGCAATAGTTTTAGGAAACAAGTTTATGTTTATTTTATTTCTATATTTTATTTTATTTTTAATTTTTTTCCATTTCAAAGTATTCATTTTCTATTTTAATTTTCTTTCATTTCAAAATATTCATTAATAATTATTATAAATATTTTTAATTATTACATATAAATCTCAACAAACCTTAATCTTTATTGTATTCACTCTCTCTTAATATCTTTATAATTAATTAAAAAGCTCTATAAATAATTTTAATATCAATATAATTAATTAAAAAACATTATAAATAATTTGGAATAGACCAAGAAAAAAGGAAATGCTGACAGAAATTGAATGATTGTTAAAACACTCTGATCATAGAGGGTATTAAACTCTTGTATGCAAACAAATAGATGGTTTGATATGGAATTGTGAACTTCGAGGGTATTAAACCCTTTGCAAACAAATCTAGATTGTTTGATATGGAATTGTGAACTTCTATTTCAATAGCTCTCAGCAGTATCATTGTACACAATGGTTAATAGTGATTTTCAAGAAGAATATGTTGACATAATCACAGCAAAATATTGCATTTGATTGTTGACAAAACAACTATAAAAAACACACCTGCACGTCAAAAACACAATTAACACTATGGTATTAGCAATCCATTGATTTTTAAGGATATCGCCTACCTTCAGGGAGGTTTGTTCTTCCAAAAGATTTGATTCCATGTTGAACAACTCACAGCCAATTTCACCAGCTCGGTCTAAGTGTACAGATTCCGCGTAGGAAGAAAGAAACCAGATGCAGAGCTGCTCTGGAACCCAATAGGACAGAGATTATGATAATCTATGGATCTTTGGTAACGAGGTTTTATTTGTATGAGGGAATTTCAGGCGAACCACACATACTATAGAAATCAATTTTAAGAAATGTTCTAGCTTTTGCTGCTTGCTGAGCATAATGGCCAATGTGATAGAAATACATATGACATATGGATATACAACAAGGGAGTGGATAATTCAAGAGCAGATGAGTTTTTTAGGAAAAAAAATGGGTCTGATTCCAGTTAGATTTTTTGGGATAATCTGAATTTTACATGAATCAAAGTTCCATGTATTTCAAAATCTTTTTCCAGAATTTTTGTTTCGTTTTAAACTAACCCAAATTTTTTTCTTAAAATCTATTAGAATTCTAATTGACCCAAAATTTAAAAACTGACCGCAAAAAAGTAACTAAGAAAGTAACTAAGAGAGAAAAAATTGAAAAAATAAATAAAAGAGAAAAGATTAATTACTCTGAAGTTAACCCACTCCTACAACAAAGCTCTCATTAAAGTTAACATGTGCGGTACATTATGATTTATGAGTTTTGCTCAGATATAATTGACAGTCTCAGATTTGATCTATCTTAATTTGGATGAACATTTATACATTTATGTGCACATTCATTCTCAGTTCATTCTCAGTGCGTTGACATAATTACCTTCCATTAGAGCCGGGTAATATAATACACATCATTACACCTACTTAGACATTATCGTTGCCAATGGAGAGTTTTTCTTTCAGATATGTATGAGAACAAGCGTTTTGATTCATTGAAATTCTGATCATATTATTTTATAGAAATAGTTTTTATGGTTTTGCTTTTCAATGAGTTTTTGATTAAGATAATAAACTCAAAACTTAGAAAAACTTAGAATATGATTAGAAATTTTTAAAATTGTACATTTTAATTTTAGTTGTTGATACTATATTTATTTTTTTTAATATTTTAGAAGAGTTTTTTTAATATTTTTGAAGTTTTTATGAGTGTTGAATCAATTTATATATTTAAAAAGTCAATTTAAGCAATGAAAAATTGTAATTTGGTCAATAATTACATTGAGAAATAACCCAAAAATTAAAATAAAACATTTAAACTAAACTCATATTATATATTTTAGATTATTATACAAATTTGAATATACATAAAATAATTTTTTAGATATATGATAAAAAATGTTATCAATATGCACCTCTAACAAAAACATATAAAGCTTTATAAAGCTTTATATGGTGGAATATATAGGATCAGATATAAAACACTTACAATATATAAAACATTAAATACTCTTTTTCAAGATGCATAATGTTTACTTAATAAAAAAGAGTTAATAAAGAACCCATTAAACTGAATCTGTACTGATGAGGGCAAAGTCGTAGCAACCCATAAAATAGTCCGAACTATACCAAATTAGTGTCAAATTATAAACCAACATGACAAAACAAACAGTTGTTCAATAACCAGTGAAGAATAATAAAATCTGCGTTCCCTTCTATTTTACTGTGATGGATATTTCATTCTTGCTTGATAAAAACCGTGTAACTTCTACATCATTTATAATATTTTTGAAACATTAACATCTTGAGACAAATGACATCCTAACCTCAAATTCTCACACATTTTGAGACGGCCCACGCCAGGATCTGTACTGCTAAGATCACTATGTCGAATGTCAATTAGTTTTTCCATTATAAGTCGGGAATTTTATTTTGAAAAGCGCTACATCCACAAACTGCTTGTCGATTATTAACTGTAATTTTATAGTAAATTGGCTTGATCGCATTCAAATTATCCAAATAATAGTTTGGACCATAAAAATATACAAGTAAAACAATGTTAAAGTTTATAAGATTATCTTAAAAATAAAAACCAGACAGTCTAAATTATGAAACGTAATAATCTATAATATAATCTGGTTTGAATCTCTTGCCTTTTTTGGGCCATGTCGTCACGTAATGTGATGAAGACCTGGCCTCATACTATCCCACAACGGACACAAGTGTTAAAATATCAGTGTGCGCCAGGGACTTCGAGTACTTGTCGAACACTATGTGGTGCAGATCACAAGCTCTTGTTTACTCTAATTATTATTATTATTTTATGATCCCTACGAGCTCTGTGTTCTGCCTATGTATTTCTAAATAACTTATCCTAGTCATTTAATTCTTTCAAACCATCTTATTCATTCTTGAGGTCCATGAATTGCAAATTTTGACTTGTGGCAGTCATATTAATGATCTCTATATTATTCAAAGGCAACGATACTGTGGATGAGAAGAAAAGTATATCCATTTTGATTTAGTATTTGGTTTGGTTCTGTTAAAATTAATTTGGAATTGTTGAAATATTCTCTCAACTTTTATGGATATGGTTAGATTTAAAATTAATTAGATATAATTCTAATTATATATTTGTATATTGATTTGAATATAATACTTACATTACTTTGTGTGTATAATTTGTGCAATGTCAATTTTCACAAATTTCCACTAAAGTTTTCAACTAGAAGCTGATATGAAAATATAATTTTGACCTAAATTATTCCAAGTTGTGTCCATTAAGACTGTTTTTTAAACTACTTCATTAAGATGGCAAAATATTTTTCCAAAAATAAAATAAATAATTTTGATTTAATATTTGATTTGAATTTGTTAAAATTAGTTGAAGATTGTTCAAATATTCCCTCACCTTCTTTGTTTAGATTTAAAATTAATTGAATATAACTCCAACTATATATGTGTATATTTTTTTGAATACAATACTTATATTATATTATTTTGAATGTATAATTTGTACAAGGTCAACTCTCACAAATTCCCACTAAAGTTTTCAACCAGAAGCTACTTGCTTCCCTGTTTAACCACTAGTGCTTCTAGATTTCGGCAATAAAGCATAATATGAAAATGTAATTTTGACCAAAAGTAGCTGTGTCAATTAAGACTGCTTCTTAAACTACTTCACCAAGATGGCAAAATATTTATCAGGAAATAAAATAAATTAATTTTCTAACAAAAATCTCATGTGAAATATGTGTAGATATATTTCAATTCAAACTTGAATATATAATATTATATAAATATATAAAATTTATTAGATTTTTATAAATAATAGTTAAAAATAGGTGTTTTTTTTTTTTTAATTATAGGTTATGGTATATATATATCAAATTGTTTTCTTATCTTACAAATAAAAAAAACTTTATACACCAATTTAAAAAAACCTTATACACCAATTTAATATATTATTAATTTATAAACTTTATTACTATTTTACTGCACACAGTGATCATTAGACATTTTAGACATTTTGTTTTGTATAGTGTCCCCATGTTTCGTATTTAGGATTCACCAACCTCATAAGTATGTAATAAATTCATTATTAATTAATGACAAAACGCTATACTCCATGAATTGCAATGAAGATAATTATTAATTAACAACAAAACGTTAATCCATCAAATCAATTGCACTTGCAAAACTGTATTGTCCTTTCCTTTTCTCGAGAGATATGATGGACTTTGCTCTTAAACAAATAAAACTATGGAAATGGGTAAATCCGGTTATTTCTGGGGGGCAAAATATCATTGCAATAGTCCTTTCCTTCCTCAAGGGATGTCGCTGACTTTGGTATTAAATTTTTGTGCAAGCCACGATTTTGTCACTACTACTAATAATTTTTTTCTGTGGAGGCCACGGTCTTGTCACAACGACTCATATATTTAAATAATCATCGTAAGCAACGGTTTTTCCTCTGAGTCTCCGTGTCTGACAGCACCGAACAGCTATAATGACGTTTCTGCCTGCTGCACAATGCTCACCAATTCTCCCGAAACAGGTAGAAATTCAATTCGAAGGTCCCTTCCTCACTGCGTTTGTGTGTTACTAGAGATCCGTAATGGCAAGCGTTCGCCTCCATTAACCTTCCTTTATCAGTCTACATTCACTAATCGCGTATTCTGGGTGAAATATCTGGGTGTCGTCCCGATCGGCTACAGAAGACGATGAGAGGCCGAATTCCGTTATCTGTTTTGGCATTCATATTGGCATCTCTGTTTCTTTTGTTTCTCAACCGTTGGGTGAGTATTAATGTATATGCCTGCTTTCAATCTTGGGTATTTAATCTCATCTGCTCTGGTCTTTGGAATGTAGGAAAGTTTGAATTATTGATATCATCCGCTCCCCTGCATTCAGACAGGATAGTTATTGGAAGAGAAGGTGGTTGCAGCCGAATTCCGAACGAGATAGCGAACGCCACCATCAGGCCGAGGATAACGAAGACCAAGGAAATGATCGTGTTCATCCACCACTATGTGTTCGACATCGTCATCGTTGGGCTTCCCTATTCCTAATCGTGGAACGGAGGCGGCGCCCTGCCCTTTTTATTTCAAGTGGAGTCATCAGGACTTGAAGCCAAAGGAATTACACTTGACATGGTTGAGGCTGCCAGGACGTCGGCGTCGTTTAGGCTGATGATTGTTAAGGTGAGACTTTTTATCGAATTCTATCGAAGATCTTTCCAGACAAGAGCTGTGTTTTGAAATTCTATCCCGGAATGGTTCCCGACGTTAACTTGATGTTTGATTCGGACGATATGCCTTTTATACCTCGCGTCCAGCCAGGGAATCAGACATCAACTCCTCCTCCTCCTCCTCCTCCTCCTCCTCTGTTTCGTTACTGTGGTAGCAAAGATAATACAATATTGCTTTTCCCGACTGGTCCTTCTGGGGATGGTAAGTTCTGATTTCGAATTCCTGGAAATTGGGAGATTTAGTTTTGTTCTTTCGCGTTAGGTTGGGGATGGTAAGTTCTGATATCGTATTAGTGGAAATTGGGAGATTTAGTTTTGTTCATCCGCATTAACTCTAAACATATTCGAATGTGGAGATTTAATATTGGTGATTAGCATTAACTTTAAGTATATTTGAAAGGGATGGGTGGTGAGTTAGTTGTGGTTTAAATGTTTTATGAAATAGTTCTCTGTTTGTCGTTTCAAAATTATAAAAATGAAATAGATATGTTTTACCTAAGATTTTTTAAGAATTGGTTTTTAATAAATAAAATTAAAATATTAATTATTGATATTTCAAAATTAGATTGTAAAAAAAATATTTGAAGGTAATGAGTTTGTGGTAATTTAAAAGTTTTAATTTTTGGTGTTTTTTTGGAATATTTTTGGGGATATTTGAATATTTGATTAATTTAATATGCTGAATTTATTTTTGTTTTTAAAAATGGATTTTAAACAATAAAAAATAGTGGTTTTTTACAGATTTATGTTGCTCTATTCTCACTAAAAAAGATCAAAAAAACATAAAATAATTAAACGACTTCATTAAATTCATTTTCATTAAACAGTTAATTTTAATGCAAGTTTCATGTATCCAGGAAGTGATTAACCTTAATTGTTCTCTATTCTTTAAAGACTTGTAACTTCGAAAATTAAACCAAAACCTTAAATACAATCATTAATCAACTAATACCTCGTAATTAGTTCTTTATTTCAAAAAATAAATAAAGTAATAAAGTASAATTGAAAGCAGAAGACATCGATTAGAGTTGGCATCGATGGGAGTTGGCCTCGATTAGAGTTGGCATCGATGGGAGTTGGCCTCTGCCGTTTGATAGCAAAATAGTAGAGAAGAACCATTAACGTCTGGTTTAAATTCTAACGAGGGTCATGATTGACGAAGCCWTTGACGTCTGGTTTAAATTGTAACGAGGGAAACTATTGTAGCAAGGAAGCTTGGTAGAAAGTATGGATGTGATATTGATGGGAGTGAWGGATGTCGGATATCGAATGAAAATGGAATTRGCGTTAATTAAATGGCATCAAATCTCTGATTAGGGTAGACCCAGGTCACAATCGCTTGTTCTCGCAATCTATGTTCTCGCAATCTATGTGGGAGTCTGTAACTAGAAGGGTGTTCAGATAACGGATTAGATCAGCTRCAGGTAACAATGTAATTTGAAKCAATTTGAGCACATGAGCAAGAYATCAACGAGAATTGAAAGTATAAAAACTGTTTTTGTTTTTGCAGGCCTGAGATACARATACCACCATGGGAAAGGATGGTGAAGGAGATCCTGAATGGCAACCAGGAAATCAAGTGAGAAGAGAGAGATCYAACATCCTACTGGAAAGGAAATCCCCTTTCACGTGGGAGGCGGGAAGTGTTMAAGTGTAGCAAGAGACAGATAAAATAAAYCATGCAAACAAACACGGTGAGGCTACGCTCACTTCTGTATATTCAATGAAGACGGATTACWTCTTTATATAGGAAAAGACTCTCCCGAGTCGGCTACATGCAAACCAAAGAYAACTAGACTCTTAACTAAGAACTAACTCTTAACACGCCTACAACTAACTCTCACAAGTGACTCTCACAACTGRWGCTTATAACTTATAACTGGTGCTTATAACTAGMKCTTACAACCRGCGCTTTCTCCATTATTTCCAAATCTCCYCCTTAATGGAGAATGGATTGACKTCTACACCTAACATCTCCCTAAACAGTTCAAAMTTAATCTTTCCAAGAGGCTTACTGAAAATATCAGCAGCRTTTTCACTAGTATTACAATACACAAGAGTTATTTCATTTGACTGSAACTTTTCTCAAACAAAATGATAYTGAGMTTCAACATGCTTTTTCCTTGCATGAAAAATCGGATTCTTCGCAATATTGATTGAACTTTGATTATCACATCTCATCATCATAGGTTCCTTTCGTTCTTCTCCAACATCTTGAAGAAGTCTTTTTAACCAAACARCTTCWYAAGTTGTTGCACACAAGGCTTTATATTCGGCTTCGGTAGAAGACAAAGATACAACASGYTGCTTTTTACTACTCCATGAAACAACCCCGGATCCAATGCTRAACACATATCCARTGGTTGATCTTCGATCATCCAGATTGCCAGCCCAATCAGAATYTGAATAACCTGTCAACTCAACATSAGATGCATCARTATACTTAATACCATAATCAARTGTACCTTTTAGATACMTGAGTACTGCCTTTGCTGCATTCCAATGGCTTTCATGAGGTTTCKCCATRAACTGACTTAACACACTGAYARAATATGAAATATCAGGTCTGGTTGTGGTGAGATAATTYAGACTACCCACCATYTGTCTATACACAGTGCCATTCACCTCCTTCGAACCATCATCACAAGACAGTTTCACATTCTATTGCATGGGAACAATAGAAGACTTACAYTGATCCATTTTAAATCTCTTAAGTATTTCTCTGATATACTTACTCTGACAAACAAAAGTTTGGCCTGCATTTCTCCAAACTTCAAGACCTAGGTAGTAATGTAAYTCACCAAGATCTTTCATTTCAAATACCTTTGATAACTGCTCCTTGATTTCATCACTTAACTTCTCTCCATTTCTTGTAATYATTAAATCATCAACATATAATGAAATCAATACTATATACCCCTGTTCATCAAATTTGGTATACAGATTTRGATCAMTTTTGCTCCTCATAAAACCCTGTTGAAGAAAGAAAGAGTCTATMTTCTCATACCATGACCTAGGTGCSTGTTTTAGTCCATACAATGATTTCTTTAACTTACACACTAAGTGTTCATGCTYCTTTTCAGCAAACCCTTCAGGTTGAGTAAGGTAAACCTCTTCCTTTAACTCACCATTCAAAAAYGCAGATTTAACATCTAACTCATGCAACTTCCAATGATACTTTGTAGCTAAAGCGATTAAGATTSTGATAGTATTCAATTTAGCTACTGGTGCAAATGTTTCAGCATAATCAATACCTTATGTTTGTGAATACCCCTTTGCAACAAGTCTAGCCTTATACTTATCTATACTACCATTTGATTTAAACTTGGGTTTGTATATCCATTTGCATCCAATGGGCTTCTTATGTTTAGGAAATTTAGTCAATTCTCAAGTATTGTTTTTCATTATAGATTCATATTCTTCCTCCATTGCATTTCTCCATTCATCATGTTCATTAGCTTTATCAAAATTCATGGGTTCTATGACATTTGAAATGCTACTCATTAGGGCATAGTATTTATACCTCTCAGGAAGCCGAATCTGTCTTGAAGATCTTCTCAACTGATTATCTTCCTCCCCACTTTGTGAAGATTTGTCTTCACCTATAGGTGAACTGTGACTGTTGGAATTGTCCATGTCACTGAGTCCTTCTTGCTACTGTTGTTGCTGTCGTTGTGGGGATGGTTGTTTCTGTCACTGCGGGGATCGCTGCTACTATGTGGGCTACTGCTGCTGCTGCTCTTCTTTAACTCCTTCATCAAGAAGTCTCTGTCATTCCTCATGACTGTTGTCGTCATGATTTCCTGCTTCCTGCTCATGGAAAAGTACATCTCTACTTGCAAATACTTTGTGAGTAGCAGGATCAAACAGTTTGTATGCTTTAAATTCATAACAGTACCTAATGAAAATACATTTAGTGGATTTAGCATCCAATTTCCTCTTATTCTCCTTTAGAATATGTGAAAAAGCCTTACACCCAAATACTTTTAAATTATTAACTGCGGGTTTGGAACCATACAAGGCTTCGAAAGGAGTAACATTATCAAGACACCTTGTCGGAATTCTATTCTTTAAATAAACTGCAATATTTATGGCTTCAGCCCAAAATGCATTTGAGAGATTCTTACCTTTCATCATACTGCGTGCACACTCTATCGGAGTCGTGTTTTTCCTTTCAGTGACTCTGTTTTGCTGTGGAGTGTAAGGTACTGTAAACTATTGTACTATTCGATTATCTTTGCAATATTTGTTGAAGTCCCCTGATTTATACTCTCCCCCTTGATCTGAACAGAGGATTTTGATGGATTTTCTTGTTTTCTTTTCCATCATGGTTCTGAACTCCTTAAAGTACTCGAAAACATCACTTTTTCGTCTAAGGAAGTAAACCCATATGTATCTCGTGCAATCATCAATAAATAACAAAAAGTAAAATGCACCTCCTAAAGACCGAGTCTGCATAGGCCCACAAACATTAGTATGCACAAGATCTAACACATCTCTCTTTTTCTTATTAGGATTAGAGGGGAATTCATCTTTGTGCATCTTTCCTAATGCACATCCATCACAAGCAACTTTCTCATTCTTTAACATGGGAAGTCCTTCAACCATATTATTTTTCTGTAATAACAATAAATCAGGATGGTTGATGTGTCCATACCTTTGATGCCAAAGAATCTCTGTTGGCATAGTGGAAGAAGTCAGTGCATGATGTGCTTTGCTGGTAACATCATGTTTGTATAGACCTCCTACTCTGACACCTGTTGCGACAGTTCAGAAGTGGTCCAGTAGATCCTTCACTATGCAATAATTCTTGAAGAATTCAACCTTCAAGTTCTGATCTGTAATGGTGGACATAGAGATCAAATTTTTCTTTATTCCTGGCACATACAGCACATCGCGAATGTGACGAACAGTACCATTCGACAATGTCACAGGAATGTCTCCATATCCCTTGATCTGATAAGCGCGGTCATCTCCAAGATATATGCTAGCACCATTTTGTGTTTCTTTAAAATTAGCATACCAATTTTTATTACAAGTCATATGTATTGATGCTCTGAAATCTACAAACTAGGCATCAGAATCATCAGTTTCAGTAGATAAAGCAGCATTAGACACAAACAACCTAAGATCCCGTGAGTCAAAATTCGGGGGTTCATCAATATCATCACTAGCAATAAATAGTCTGTGATCTTGATTTGAATATTTTTCTGCATAATGACCTGAATGTGTTCTAGGTTTATTCCTAGCCTCATCACTTTTCTTCTTATGATAGTCTTTAACCATATGTCCAGGTCGACCATAATAAAAACAACTCTTAGACTCATTCTTATCAGATTGCATACCTTGATTTGGAGATTGTCTTCTCTGTGATGAACTGCCTCTCTACCATGAACCGCCTCTCTGCCATGAACTACCTCCTCTGCCTCTTACTCCTGATCTCCCTCTCGTAGATCTATTATTTGACCACAGTGCCAAATCTTTACTCTGAGGCTTGATATTCTCGTGCCTCTCTTCCTCTTGCAGCAAAATACCTGTCAATTCTTCAAACGTAGGAGGTTTCTCCCTTGCTGCAAGACCTGTTATGAACATATGATAATCTTCTAGCATACCTTTTAAGGTAATAGTCACTAGATCAATGTCGGAAACAGTTTCCCCTATATTTACTAGCTTGTCTTTCACCTTTTTAATGCGACCCAAAAATGAACTAACAGATTCATTTCCATCCATATTAATGCCTAGCAATTCAGTTTTCAGGAACAAAATGTGATTTGTGTTGCTAGTTTCATACAATGCTTTAAGAGTTGTCGACGTTTCAGCAGAAGTTGTAGCGTCTCTAATATGTGGAATTATGCTATCTTTAACTGACATGCGCAACAATACTTCTTCCTTGTTTTCGCGCTTCTCTCAGTCTTGGATCTGTTTTGTTGTCGCACCTACAGCCGCATTAGGTTTCAATTTAGTTCCATTCGCAATGTTCCAGACACCATAGCCCTCCATGAGCGTTTGTATCTTGAATTTTCAGTTAATGAAATTCGAGCCATCTAACTTGTTGGCTTCGTTGAGGTCGGTCTCTGCCAGAGGATTTGCCATCTCTGCAAGATATTCTCTGCAAGTGAATCACCAAGGATATGCAACTTTTTGTTGCTTTGCCTTCGGATACCACCGATCTGTCTCAATCTTGACTCTCAGCTTAGAATCTTAAAAACAGAAATCCTTAACACCATTCCATGAATAAAAATATCTTGCTCATTTATATAAAAAGACTCTCATATAAAATCGCACATGTAAAAAACCTCTTAAAAAAAATCTCACACTCATGTAAACTCACTCAAAGCTCATCCACTTAAGATCTCTTTTATATTTCAACTCATGCAAATCACACTCATGCATGCACATCGTGAATGAATCAAACTACCTCACTCTCAAATAATAAAGGTGATACCACTTCAATAAAAAGGTTTATAACTTCACACATACATCCACCTTTATTAAATTATTTGGCCATCCTTTAAACCTTTCAAAAAATAAGAAACTCACTCTTGAATTATTGAATCTCACGCTTGAATGATCGAAGCTTCTCAAAGATGATGCTTACGCTTCAACGAGCTCACGGATATGCTCACGACCTTCTTGCCTCAATTTTCTCACCGATCTGCTTACGGATTTACCTTAACACACGACCTCTCTTTACCACACAGCATAACTCACAATCCAATGGTGATTATCATGACCCTTCTACAACTCGAACCCATGCATGCACAAACACACAACCGCAATGACAACAACAAACTTCTAGACAGACTCTCCAAGCATGCATACTCTACCTCACCGCCTTGCAAACTGGTGCGGTTCATTAATGTCTCCTCCAGCAGGGACTAGCGACTGACCTCTCCTCCAGCACGAGCCATGAGCACGTTACTCTCACGCAGATGCTCAACTCCACGCGCAGATGCTCCAAGGATGGCAGCGAGTTTTGCAGCAGCGATCTCCTTGGCTCTGATACCAAGATAAAATAAACCATGCAAACAAACACGGTGAGGCTATGCTCACTTCTGTATATTCAATGAAGACGGATTACATCTTTATATAGGAAAAGACTCTCCCGAGTCGGCTACATGCAAACCAAAGACAACTAGACTCTTAACTAAGAACTAACTCTTAACACACCTACAACTGACTCTCACAATTGACTCTCACAACTAAAGGTTATAACTGGTGCTTATAACTGGCGCTTACAACTGGTGCTTTATCCATTATTTCCAAGTGAGACCCCATTGGAATGCTCGTCTTTATAGTCAGGTAATGTATCCATAACATTATTTGGATCAGATTAGATAAGGAACACTCATTATATCGAGTTTGAAACGACAATACATGTATGCAGGACAGGGTTAAAGAGTCCAGACGAGCATTTCAAGAATCCAAAATATCAAACCAGTGTAAAAATAGGTACAAATTATTGTCTACTGCACTAAAATACTGAAGCTTAACTACCTGAGAGCGATCTATCAGTTTATGTCCGACCTAGATTAGTTAATGTATAATTTTGAATGAGTTTTTCTTATGATTTAAGTTGAATATGTTTGTGTGATGAATTATAGTTGTTGGCCATATATAAAATATACATTGTGTGAAAAATGGAGGTCAATGGGGATCGGGTTTTGGTGTTTACAAATGCTCCATACAAAAACATAATACAACGCTGATTGTCGAATCGCGAAAACCACAATTGCCAAATCGTGAAAGGCGAATAGGCTATAGGCCCAGCACTTCGAGTTTCGGCGTTTGAAAGGTGAGCGACTCTATTACAAAAGCCGACAAATGTCCCGAAAGAGAAAACCCCGAATGGCTATGGTCCAAATTAATGTGACACCGGGTTTGCAATCAGAAGAACCAAGTAATTATTATGTTTGCCCAAAATGAATTTTATCAAGAAATAAAATGAGTTTACAAACTCAATGAAAAACAAAATATAAATTGAGAGAATACCTATGAATGCATAATAATGAATTCGATTCAAACTGTAATTTTTAGATCCACAGATTACAATCCGTTTTGGTATTTATACAAAAAATGGACATTAATTACCTAATTCAAAAATTGTCCCTTCGATCTTAGAAAATATTAATTGAGGTGGTGATGGTGTCTCGTGGTCTGCAAAGGTTAAGGCAGCCACCGCTTGAGCTATCAGTAAATCGATGCTTAATCCTCGAGTCTTGAAGGGTCAAAATGGCCACCAATCCGCCATTCTTCAGGCGGTGAAATGATTACGTATCCAACATACTCCCTCTTAATCATTTCAAAAACAAAATAACCAAAAATATGAAATACAAGATTGTTGTTAACAAAACATTACAACTTACCGACCCCAATATTATCTCTATGAATTTTAAACAATTCATTTCCCAAAGGCTTTCTAAATATGTCTGCAAATTGTTCTTCAGACCTAGAGAACTGAACAAAAATTTGTTTACCATTTACTAGCTCTCGAACGAAATGATACCTCGTATCAATGTACTTACTCTGCTTGTGAAAAACATGATTCTTTGACAGTGCAATGGCATATTTTTTATCACAGACAATTTGAGTTGCACCATTCTGCTCATGCAATAATTCATTCAAGATTCTTCTCATTCATATAACTTCACATGCAACAACTATTGTTGCAACATACTCTGCCTCAATAGAAGATAAAGTCACTATGGGTTGTTTCTTTGATGGCCATGCCACTGCTCCAGATCCTAGACTGAACACATAACCAGATGTGTTCTTCCTATCATCAATGGAACCTGCAAAGTCACTATCATTATATCCGATCAACTCAAAGTTCAAGCTTGATGTGTATCGAATACCAAAATCAGTTGTTCTAGCAATGTATGTAAGGATCCTCTTTCCTTCTTGCCAATGAGTACTCTTTGGAGTCTCCATGAATCTGGAAATTAAACTTACAGAAACCATAATATTAGGTATGGTTGTTGTTAAATACATAAGGCTTCCAACCAACTTCTTATACAAAGTTGGATCAACATATGATCCCTCATCATATTTGCTAAGTTTATTACCAGCTTCCATTGGTGTTGCAGCTGCCTTACAATTCAACATTCTAAACCTTTTCAATACTTCATTTGCATATTTAGTTTGACAAATGAAAATGCCATCATCAGATTGATCCACTTCAATCCCAAAGAAATTTTTCATCAATCCTAAATCACTCATCTCAAACTTTGTTTTCATGGCATTTTTAAAATCATCTACAGATAGATCTCTAGTAAAAATCAAGTCATCAACATACACACACACAATAAAAAATTACCTTCTTTGTTTATCTTTGTATACAGGGTTGGTTCACTTGGACTTCTGCTAAATCCAAAAATAATCAGGTACTCATCAATCATGCTATACCAAGCTCTGGATGCATGCTTCAATCCATATAAATCTTTCCTCAACTTGTAAACTTTATCCCTGTGCTTATCAATCTCATAACTTGGAGGTTGTGTTACATAAACCTCTTCTTCGAAACATTCATTCAAAAATGCAGACTTAGCGTCCATCTGATGCATGATCCATTTATTCTGAGCTGCAATATCTAAGACCATTCTCACTCTGTCAATTCTTACTTCAGGAGCAAAGGTTTCATTGTAATCAATACCGGGTTGCTGACTAAACCCCTAAGCTACAAGTCTTGCCTTGTACTCTTCAACTTCACCTTCTTCCTTCAGCTTAGTCTTATAAACCCATTTAAGACCAATGCTCTTTTTACCTTCAGGTAAATCGACAAGATCCCAAGCATTATTTCTTTCAATGGAATCAATCTCCTCATCCATTGCTTTTGTCGAGACATCCTCTTTAGAAGCTTCATTAAAACTTACAGGATCACATGCCATTAATGCAAAATTTGAAATCTGATCTACTTCTTCATTCTTATCATATAATTCTCTTAAGCTTCTAGTCTTTTGACATTCAAATATGTTTTTCAATGAAGCTAAAGTAGGATTCGATTCACTACTTACCTATGAATCGGTTTGATGTCCACCATGTCCAGATGGCTCACCGTGCTCATGAGTTCTGGTCATTCTAAATTGAGATGGGCTGATATCTGGTGATTCTCTTGTAGGTCTTATCACTACAGGCATATGTTCATGTGGAACCAATTGTCCACCTCCTTCAGCCTGCTCAGCTCCATCATCATCTTCACGGGGTAACACTACTCCCTCTGAAACAGATTTATCAATACTTCCATCCCAGTCTTCCTCTTCTTTTAATTGAACATCTCTGTTGATTACATACTTCTTGGTGATGGGATTGTAGAGTCTATATGCCCTAGAATATTCAGTGTATCCAACAAAGATACATCTTTCGCTTATGTCATCCAACTTCCTCCACATTTCTTCAGGTACATGCGCATATGCTACACATCCAAAAATTCTGAAATAAGAAACATTACAAGGCTTACCATCCCAGACTTCCTGAGGTACGTGATTCTTCATGGTCTTGGTCAGAATTCTATTCAAAATAAAGACAGAGAAAACAACCGCATCTCCCCAATATTCATTTGAAAGAAGCTTTTCTTTCAACATGCTTTGAGCCATATCCATGATGGTATGATTCTTCTATTCAGAGACTCCATTCTACTATGGAGTATATCGAGCAGTAAACTGCCTTTTAATTCCATGAAAAACACAAAACTCAATGAATTCATTCAGTTTATACTCACCTCCTCTGTCAGACCTCAGGATCTTAATGGTTCGACCACTCTCATTCTCAACCATAGACTTAAACCTCTTGAAAACTTCAAAGGCTTCAGATTTTTGCTTCAGCAAATACAACCACGTCTTTCTACTAAAATCATCAATAAAAGTCATAAAATAAACACTACCATTCAAAGAAGGTGTTTGCATGGATCCACACAAATCCACGTCGACAATTTCTAATGGAGTTTTTTCTCTGTAGGAAACACCTAAAACAAATTTCTCTTTGTGATGCTTCCCAAGTATACAACTCTCACAAGAGCTTGCAGGCTCCTGGATATAGGGAAACCCCTTTCTCATCTACTTCTTCTGTAACAAATCTAAGCCACCAAAATGTAAATGACCATATCTCAAATGCCATGACCAAGATTCATCTAAACTTCCAGCTTTATAAGCATTCAAAGAACCACTCAAATCATTTCTCATAACAAGTGGAAACATTCTATTCTTGGTCATATCTACTCTTGCAATCAACGAAATATAGAGGACATTATATATGTAATATAATGCTTTTCGGCCCCACCCAATAAGTAACTCAAGGTCGAAGGTTGTGAAAGCTCCATAGTAATAGTACTCCAAGTGGCAAGTACTCATGGCAAGTATTAGCTATCTAAAAAGACTATTACCTCCTGGCATGGGCTTGGGGCTGACCGACAGGGGACTGCTTTTATTGGCGATGACCTCCTCGCTATTATTGTATTGGCAAGTGTTTTTCATCATCTCTAGGCAGAGCAAAAGATGTTGTTCTAGGCCTTGAAAATAAGAAAGCAAGCCAGAGTGAAAATAAAAGGTATAACCTAATGTTTGAGAGGAGATACAGCTCTAAAGACTAGGCATGGACTCAGAGCTATTTGTTTCCTCCCTAGGCCACGCTTGTCTCTTTCTCTTACCGATATCAATACAGAGGAGCCATATTTCACCTTCTAGGGCGTAGCCATGGGAAGGATTCATTCACTGAGCCCACCAGTACAAGCTAGGAAAAAGAGATTCTTTCCCTACCTTCTGCCTTATCCCACCAGCAAGGAGATCTTATTTCCCCATCCTTGCACAAAAAGAATACTCGGATCCAAATTCAATGCTCTAGAAAGGAAATGATCTATCTTACCTTGAAGCTAGCAAGGAGCCGATAGATACTACCTACTTTAGTTCAAGGCAAAAAGAAAGAAACTTGATCATGAAGTTTCCTAAGAAAGAAAGAATCATGAAGTGGCCTAAGGAGCTCGGGCTCTTCTCTCTCTCTTGCTGATAGAATTATCTCTCTTACTAACTCTCTTACCGATTGAATATTTGAGGCATTGCATAGTTTTAGGAATAATTTACTAAAAGTTGCCAAGCAAGAAAAGGCAAAGAATTCACTAAGAAGCTAGCCAGGAGAGGAAAATGCATGTGTGTCTTGGAGAGCTATAGTTTTAGGAAGATGGATCTTTGTCCTCCGGAGCCTAGCCCGTACTCTTCTCTCTCTTACCGATACAATGATTCCAGGCATAGCATTTTCTTTCTAAGGATGCTCCGAAAAAGGGACTGATCCTCGAATTGCTTGTCTCTCTAAAGGAGAAATTGCTCGATTGACCATAGGGAGATCAAGCAATAAATTCCTCGCCTGAGGAAGGGATTCATCGCTTGCTCTTCCGAGAGAAAGGACAACCGGCTTCGCACCTATCTTATCAAATATTTCCTCAAGGGAAGGCTTGCTTCTCACTCATGCTATTAGGCCAGAGAGAAAGAAAAGAAGGTAGGCAGTCCTCCGCTCGAACCTCATTTGTGAGCAAGCATATAAGTGCGAGAGTTGTATGTTTAGCCATTTTCCAAAACTCCCTGGTACACATAAAGAACTCGAAACAGGGATGGATACTAGCACAGGAAAACTCTTTTGACATAGCAATGATGAGACCAACTAACTGTTTGTTGGGTAATTTATTATAGATTGTACACACCTTGTTCTTGAAAAACACTCTGTACTTTTTCTCCAACACTGTCCAACACTAATAAGATTGCATTTTAAACTAGGTACATAATAAACATCGTCAATATTTCTTCTCTGATTTTTCTTATTGTAAATTGGAACAACACCTTTACCATTAACTGTAATCTTACAGTCATTTCTCAATTTTACTTCAGACTGAATACTCCTATCAATAGAAGAAAATAAATCCTTATTATTAGTCATATGGTTACTGTAACCACTATCAAAAAAACAAATATCATTATCACTTTCCTGAGTGACATTACAAGTCAAGAACACAGGATTTTGATCATACTCAGACTCATTTGTGATATGTGCAGACTGTTTTCCAGCATCTGTCTTCTTCTTCCAACATTTATTAGCAAAATGCCCAAACTTCTAACAATAATAGCATTGTACTTTGGATTTATCCTACCTCTGATTTTCTTGCTACCAGGGTTTGAAGCTGCTCCCTCTTAAATTAGGAAGATTCTGCTGGGAATTCTCCTTAGACACTGATTCAGTTCTGTTGTCCCTTCGACTATAAAATCGACCTCTTCTTTCATGATTATAAAACCTTCCTCTGGCTCTGCCTATGGTAACATGTAGTTGGGATTTGAAAGCATGCTCCATTGATTCTTCTTCATATCTAGATATCCTAGATTCATGAGCAACAAGAGAACCAGTTAATTCATCAATTTGCATTTGACTTAAATCTTTAAATTCCTATATGGTTACAACAACAAGTTCAAACTTCTTGGGTAAACTTCTCAGCACTTTTTCAATGACTGTCTTATTCTCAACATCATCTCCATACTGCCTAAGCTCGTTCACAACATTCATCGCTTGAGTCATGAAAGTATAAACACTTTCATTATCCTTCATCTTCATATTTTCAAAGTCCCTTCTCAAGTTCTGCAACTTGACTGTCTTCACCTTGGACACACCTTGATAACAGGTTTCAAGAATGTCCCAAGCCATCTTCGAAGATGCAGCACTAGAAATCTTCGTAAAAATGGATTCATTTAATCCTTGTTGGATTAATCCAAGAGTTTTGTTATCCTTTTTCCTGTTTTCCTTCAGCAAAACATGGTGAGCATTTGAGAGAGTTAGTTCTCCTTCTGCATCCGCTAGCTCAGCATAACCATCAATAACATAAGCCCATAAATCCTGAGAACGCAAAATCATCCTCATTCTAATATACCAAGAGTCATATGACTTCTCGCTTACGACATGAACCTAAACTTGAGAAGAACTACTACCAAACGCATCCATTTATATAAAAATTTGAAAGAAATCAAATAAACGTTCATGCAGGAAAAACAAGAAGTGAAATTGGGCACCAACAGGAACTATCTGCACTGAATTGAGAAAATAGCACGATGGCCCCTAGCTCTGATACCAAATGTGAAAAACGGAGGTCAATCGGGGATCGGTTTCGGCGCTTGTAAACGCTAGATACAAAAACGTGATACAACGCTGATTGCTGAATCGCGGAATGCGACCAAGCTGTGGGCCCAACACTTCGGGTTTCAGGGGGGCCAACACTTCGGGTTTCAGGGTTTGCAAACACCCAAAGCAAAAACAAAATGAAACTACAATTGCCGAATCGTGAAATGCGAACAGGCTGTGGGCCCAACACTTTGGGTTTCGACGTTTGGAAGGTGAGTGGCTCTATTACACAAGTCGGAGAATGTCCCGAAAGAGAAAGCTCTGAATCGCTATGCTCCAAATTAATCTGAGACCAGGTTTGCAATCGGAAGAACCAAGTAATTATTATGTTTTTTCAAAACAAATTTTATCAAGAAATAAAAAGAGTTTACAAACTCAATGAAAAACAAAATATAAACAGAGAGAATACCTCTGAATGCACAATAACACTTCCATTCGAAATGTAATTTTTAGATCCACAGATTACAATCGGTTTTGGTATTTATATAAAAAACTAACATTAATTCCCTAATTCAAAAATTGACCCTTCGATCTTAGAAAATATTTAATTCTGGGGAGATGGTGTCTCGTGGCCTGCAAAGGTCAAGGCTGTCACCGCTTGAGCTATCAGTGAATCGGTGCTTAATCCTAAAGTCTTGAAGGGTCAAGATGGCCACCGATCCGTCGTTCTTCTGGCGGTGAAATGATTACTTATCCAACACATTGAAGGAAGAGCGTGGTCTGTGAGCCTCAACTGCATTCTGGCTTGTGATTCGCCATCTCTTCTGGTTAAACCAAAATTCCACGACTTCTTCACCCGATGGCTTGTTCCGCAACGGCATTACTGGCCTCTTAGAACCGATAAAATCTACGAATCCATACAGTTTGCTGTTGACTGGGGAAACAATCACACAAAGAAGGTCGGTTTTTCATGCCTGCTAGTGCTGCATACCTTACAGTCTATTCAATTCTTTTGAATAGAAAATTCACGGTATTCGGTTTTGCGCAGGCAATGGAGATTGGAAAGGCAGGGAGAGATTTTAATTTGAATGAGCTGAAAATGTCAGATGTGTACGATTAAATGTTCTATCCTTTGAAGGAGTTTGCGAAGCTCTTGAAATACAAGCCGTCTGTCACCAGAAATGCTATGTCACCAGAAATGCTAAGGAGTACGGTTCTGAGACAATTACTTCCATTGCTAATGAATCGGAGAAAGAGTACATGAAGGATTCGATGGTCAAAACTGCGAGTCGATGGCTGCCGTGTAAGCTGAATGAGGCCGAAGAATCTGAGCATCCCAAAGCACTCAAGGAATTCCTTGACAGAAAGACCGCCTCAATAGAGCATGTCAAACATCTCGAAAAGGGTAATTAAATCAGGATAAACTCATCTCAATCTCCATCGCCATAGAGACCTAAATGTGATGGTGTGGGAAGACGGGTATGAGATAGGTGTTAGATTTTTTAATTTTATATGTTTTGTTTTAGTGTTTCATCTATTAGTATTATAAAATTATTTTGTTCAATCAAACATTTTTTTATAAGACTGAAGTAAAAAGTAGATAAATTCAATATTTTTTAAATTTTTTTTATTTAACTAAAATTTTGTATTAGTTAATAAAAAGTGTAATGTTAAAGAGATAGAGAGTAAAGAAAAATAAGATATTATAAATAGATGATCAATTTTAATTTAGAAACAAAAGAAAATTATTTATTTTAATTAGTGTAAAGATAAAAGTTAATATTGTTTAAATAATTAAAAAAATTCAGTAGTGTTATAGTGAAATTGGGTATTAGACAATTCCTAAAATTTAATGGGATGAAATAATATGTCATCTTGATATTAAGAGGGTTGAAGAAGAAAAACACTTTTTCATATAATATCCAACATATACAGAGATTAAATTTTAATTTCTAAATATCT
>ML805807.1:118518-135690 GCA_009831015.1 Picea engelmannii | reverse complement strand
ATATATATATATATATATATATATAATACAATCTTTCCAATTTAATTATGGTAAAGGAGTACATATATTATATATATATATAAAAGTTAAAAAATAATTAGATATGAAACTACAAGTTTATCAAACATTTGAACATTCTTCTCTCACTTGAGTTTATCAAATATCTCACTATAATATATTATAAAATAAATATACAAATATTATAATTATAAAACATATACATATTATAATTATGTATAAAAAATAAAGAAAAATAAATTTATCATTTTTATTATTACAAATTGTAATTTTAAAATATAATAAACGATGTAAATAATTATTTCTATATTAAAAAAAAAAAAAAACTCACAAATTATAATTTATTAATTATTACAGTTATAACCTAAAATATAATATAATTATAACCTAAAATATAATATAATAAAGTGATATAGATAATTGAAATAAAAAAATATAATAAAGATTATAAATAATTGAAATAAGTTTAAATAATCAATTTTATCTTTTCAACCATATAATATTCAATATCAAAAAAAATTATAAAGGAAAATTATAAACAAACTGGAATGAATAGGCCTTATACACCCCCAAAAACTTCACAATGATTTCTTGTTATTAGCTTCACAATCACTCTTGAGTCTTTACTATTAGCTGTTCTCATATGATACAAAGGCTTGTACATCTGATTTGACTTCAAAGTGACTCTTAAACTTTATTTTTTCGTGATCGAATCTGTAGAGGTGTAGCTTTGATAATTCTCATTAAACTGAATCTGTAGTGATGAGGGCAAAGTCCCACCAACCGATAAAATAGTCCAAACGATACAAAATTAGTGTCAAATTATAAACCAACACGACAAAACAAACAGTTGTTCGAGAACCCGTGAAGAATAATAAAATTTGCGCTCCCTTCAATTTCACTGTGATGGATATTTCATTCATGCTTGATAAAAACCGTGTAACTTCTACATCATTTATAATATTTTTGAAACATTAACATCTCGAGACAAATGACATCTTAACCTCAAATTCTCACACATTTTGAGACGGCCCAAAAGCGCTGAATCCACAAACTGCGTGTCTATTATTAACTGTAATTTTATAGTAAATTGGCTTGATCGCATTCAAATTATCTAAATAAAAGTTTGGACCATAAAAATATGCAATTGCAACAATGTCAAAGTTTATAAGATTATCTTTAAAATAAAAACCAGACACTCTCAATTATCAAACGTAATAATCTATAATATAATCTGCTTGAATCTCTTGCCTTTTTGGGCCATGTCGTCACATAATGTGATGAAGACCTGGCCTCATACTATCCCACAACGGACAAAAGTGTTAAAATATCAGTGTGCGCCCGTGACTTGGAGTACTTGTCGATCACTGTGTGGTGCAGATCACAAATTCTTGTTCACTCTAATTATTATTATATGATCCCTACGAGCTCTGTGTTCTGCTTATGTATCTCTTAATAACTTCTCCTAGTCACTTAATTCTTCCAAACCATCTTATTCATTATTGAGCTCCATGAATTGCAAATTTTGACTTCTGCCAGTCATATTAATGGTCTCTATGAATTGCAAATTTTGAATTGTGGCAGTCATATTAATGATCTCTATATCATTCAAACGCAACGATGCTGCGGATCAGAAGAAAAACTAGTCCATCACAATTGTGGGAAGCGTCTTCTGCGACACTTGCTTCCCGCTAATGTTTTCAACCAGAAGCTACTTCCTTCCATGTTTAACCACCAGTACTTCTTGTTTTCGGCAATAAAGCATGATATCAAAATGTAATTTTGACCTAAATTATTCCAAGCTGTGTGTCAATTAAGACTATTTTTTAAATTACGTCACCAATATCCCAAAATATTTCTCTCAAAATAAAATAAAATAATCTGCTAATAAACATATAATATTAAATAATAAGTGAAATAATAAAAATATAATATGAAATATTTGTAGATATATTTTAATTTTATAATATTTACATATATAATGTTATATAAATAAAATAAAATTTTATAAATAATGGTTAATAACATGTGTTTTTTTTTAAAAGGTTATAAATTTAAATTTCAATAATCTGCTAATAAATATATAATGTTAAATAATAAGTGAAATAATAAAAATATAATATGAAATATTTGTAGATATATTTTAATTTTATGATATTTATATATATAATGTTATATATAAAAAAATAGATTTTTATAAATAATGGTTAATAACATGTGTTTCTTTTTAAAAAGTTATAGATTTAAATTTCAATAATCTGCTAATAAACATATAATGTTAAATAATAAGTGAAATAATAAAAATATAATATGAAATATTTGTAGATATATTTTAATTTTATGATATTTGTATATATAATGTTATATAAAAAAAAATAGATTTTTATAAATAATGGTTAATAACATGTGTTTCTTTTTAAAAAGTTATATATTTAAATTTCAAATAATTTATATATATTTTTATAAATTTCAGGAATCAAGTTGTTTTACTATATATTTTTATATATTTTTATAAATTTCATCATCATTAGACATTTTAAGAAAAGAAGCCTTATACACCAATTTCACAGTCATTTAAAGAAGCTTTATACACTAATTTAATTTGTTGCTAATTTATAAACTTTAATACTATTTTACTGCACACAGTCATCATCATTAAACATTTTGTTTTGTATAATGTACCCATGTTTCGTATTTAGGATTCACCAACTTCATAAGTATGTAATACTAGCACAACCACATAATTGTGGTTGATCAACGTCTAAAGGTTGATAAGATGAAAATTCTTAAAAGAATATATTAAATTTTATTATTGATTAACAAATAAACGGTTGTTAATATTTATCTCGTGTTAATATTTTAATTTATGTTAATCACTTACCTGGCAATCAATTAGCTATCAAAGTAATTTTTAAATATGATTAGGTAAATGTAAAAAAGTAAACACATAAAAGGATGTCTTTATAATAGCTAGGAAGTTAATGATTGAAATCATAGCCATTTATTTTGTGTGACTACTAAGAAAACTTATTAAGCACTAAACCCCTATTAAATCTGCCCATTATCAATAGGTGTACGCCTTTCGACATAAAAAAATAATTATTAATTATTAATTAACAACCAAAAAAAATGTAATAAATTTATTATTAATTAACAACCAAACGCTATACTCCACGAATTGCAATGACGATAATTATTAATTAACAACAAAACGTTAATCCATGAATTGCAATGAAGATAGGCACTTCCAAAACTTGTATTGTCCTTTCCTTATCTCGAGAGAGATATGATGGACTTTGCTCTTAAACAAATAAAACTAGGGAAATGGGTAGATCCCGTTATTTCTGGGGCCAAAATATCATTGTAATAGTCCTTTTTTTCCTTAATATTTGAGGATGTTGCTGAATTTAGTTAAAATATGAGAAAAAAACACACACTGGTGAGGCTACAATTACTTATATATTATTTAATGAAGACTCATTATATAATTATATAGGAAATTAACCTATTTAGTCGGTTACATGCAAACCGCAGATAATTAGACTCCACACACAGCGAAGTAGACTTCAACTAGGAATTGACTCTTAGAAGTGACTCTTACTCCATTATTTCCAAGTCTCCCTCTTAATGGAGAATGGATTGACTTCTACACCTAACATCTCCCTAAAAAGCTCAAATTTAATCTTTCCAAGAGGCTTGGTGAAAATATCAGCAACATTTGCACTAGTATTACAATACATAAGAACTATTTCATTTGACTGCAACTTTTCTCTAACAAAATGAAACTGAGCTTCAACATGCTTTGTCCTTGCATGAAAAATCGGATTCTTCGCAATATTGATTGAACTTTGATTATCACATTTGATCGTCGTAGGTTCCTTTCGTTATTTTCCAACATCTTGAGGAAGTCTTCTTAATCAAACAACTTCAGAAGTTGGTGCACACAAGGCTTTATATTATGCTTCAGTAGAAGACAAAGATATAGTAGGATGTCTTTTACTGCTCCATGAAACAACCCTGGATCCAATGCCAAATGCAAATCCAGTGGTTGATCTTCGATCATCCGGATTGCCAGCCCAATTAGAATCTGAGTAACCTGTCAACTCAACATCAGATGCATCAGTATATTTAATACCATAATCAAGTGTTCATTTTAGATACCTGAGTACCGCCTTTGCTTCATTCCAATGGCTTTCATGAGGTTTCTCCGTAAACTAACTTAACACACTCACGGAGTATGCAATATTAGGTTTGGTTGTGGTGAGATTATTCAAACTACCCACCATTTGTCTATACATAGTGCCATTCACCTCCTTCGAACCATCATCACAAGAACGTTTCACATTCTACTGCATGGGAACAGTAGAAGACTTGCACTGATCCATTTTAAATCTCTTAAGTACTTCTTTGATATACTTACTCTGACAAACAAAAGTTTGGCCTGCATTTCTCCAAACTTCAAGACCTGGGCAGTAATGTAACTCACCAAGATCTTTTATTTCAAATACATGTGACAACTGCTCCTTGATTTCATCGATTAATTTCTATGCATTTCCTGTAATTATCAAATCATCAACATATAAGGAAATCAATACTATATACCCTTGCTCATCAAATTTGGTATACAGATTTGGATCACTTTTTCTCCCGATAAAACCTTGTTGAAGAAATAAAGAGTCTATCTTCTCATACCATGACCTAGGTGCATGTTTTAGTCCATACAATGCTTTGTTTAACTTACACACTAAGTGTTCTTGCCCTTGTTCCACAAACCCTTCAGGTTGAGTAAGGTAAACCTCCTCCTTTAACTCACCATTTAAAAATGCAGATTTAACATCTAATTGGTGTAGCTTCCAATGGTACTTTGTAGCTAAAGCAATTAACATTCTGATAGTATTAAATTTAGCTACTGGTGCAAATGTTTCAGGATAATCAATACCTTCTCTTTGTGAATACCCCTTTGCAACCAGTATAACCTTATATTTGTCTATACTACCATCTCATTTAAATTTGGGTTTGTATATCCATTTGCATCCAATGGGATTTTTATGTTTAGGAAATTCAGTCAATCCCCAAGTAATTTTTTTCATTATAGATTCATATTCTTCCTCCATTTCATTTCTCCATTAATCATGTTCATTTGCTTCATCAAAACTCATGGGTTCTATGACATTTGAAATGATACTCATTAGGGCATAGTCTTTATACCTCTCAGGGAGTCGAACATGTCGTGAAAATCTTCTCAACTGATTATCTTCCTCTGCACTTTGTGAAGATCTGTCTTCGCCTCTAAGTGAACTGTGACTACTTCAATTGTCCATATCACTATATCCTTGTTGTTGTTTCTATTGTCGCTGCTATGGTGGCTGTTGTTGCTGTGGTGGTTGTTGTTGCTGCTCTTCTTTGACTCATTCATCAAGAAGTCTATGCCATTCATCATCACTGTTATTGTTATGATTTCTTGCTTCTTGCTCATGGAAAAGTACATCTATACTTGAAAATACTTTGTGAATAGAAGGATCAAACAATATGTATACTTTAAATTCAGAACAGTACCCAATGAAAATACATTTAATGGCTTTAGCATCCAATTTATTCCTACTCTCCTTTGGAATATATGAAAAATCTTTACACCCAAATACTTTCAAATTGTGAACTACAGGTTTGGAACAATACAAGGCTTCGAAAGAAGTAACATTATCAAGACACCTTGTTGGACTTCTATTCTTTATATAAACTGCAATATTTATGGCTTCAGCCCAAAATTCATTCGAGAGATTCTTACCATTCACCATATTGTGTGCACACTCTACCAGAGTTTGGTTTTTCCTTTCAGCGACTTCGTTCTGCTGTGGAGTGTGAGGTACTGTAAACTGTTGTACTATTCCATGATCTTTGCAATATTTGATGAAGTCCCCTGATTTATATTCTCCCCCTTGATCTGAACGGAGTATTTTGATGAATTTTATTGTCTACTTTTCCACCATGGTTCTGAATTCCTTAAAGTACTTGAAAACATCCCTTTTTTCGTCCAAGGAAGTAAACCCATGTGTATCTTGTGAAATCATCAATAAATAACAGAAAGTAAAATGCACCTCCTAAATACTTAGTATGCATAGGCCCGCAAACATCAGTATGCACAAGATCTAACACATCTCTCTTTTTCCTGTCAGGATTAGAGGGGAATTCATCTTTGTGCATCTTTCCTAATGCACATCCATCACACACAACATTCTCATTCTTTCACATGGGAAGTCCTTCAACCATATTCTTTTTCTGTAATAACAATAAATCAGGATGATCGATGTGTCCATACCTTTGATGCTAAAGAATCTACGTTGGCATAGTTACAGAAGTCAATGCATGATGTGATTTTTTGGTAACATCAAGTTTGTATAGGCATCCTGATGTGACTCTCGTTGCAACAATTTTGAAATGGTCCAACAAATCCTTCACTATGCAATGATTCTTGAAGAACTCAACCTTCAATTCCTGATCTGTAATGGTGGACACAGAGATCAAAATTTTCTTTATTCCTAGCACATAAACAACATTGTGAATGTGATGAACTGTACCATTCGGAAATGTCACAGGAATGTCTCCATATCCCTTGATTTGATGAGCATGGTTATCACCAAGATATATGTTGGCTCGATTCTGTGTTTCTTTAAAATTAGTATACCACATCATATTGCATGTCATATGTACAGATGCTCTGGAATCCACAAACCAAGCATCAAAGTCACCTGTTTCAGCAGATAAAGAAGCATTAGACACAAATAGCCTAAGATCTCGTGAATCAAAATTTGGGGGTTCATCAATATCATCACTAGCAATAAATAATCTAAGATCATGATTTGACGATTTTTCTGCATAATGACCTGAATGTGATCTAGTTTTGTTCCTAGCCTCATCACTTTTCTTCTTATGACAATCTTTAACAATAGTTCTAGGTCGACCACAATAAAAACAACTTTTCGATTCAGTCCTATTAGATTGCATACCTTGATTCGGTCTTGGAGATTGTCTTCTTTGCGATGAACTACCTCTCTGCCATGAACTACCTCCTCTGCCTCTTTCTCCTGATCTCCATATCGTGGATCTTTTATTTGACCACAATGCCAAATATTTATTCTGAGGCTTCATATTCCCATGTCTCTCTTCCTCTTGCAGCAAAATATATGCCAGATCTTCAAATGTAAGAGGTTTCTCCCTTGATGCGAGACTTGTTATGAACATATGATAATCGTCTAGCATACCATTTAAGGTAATAGTGACCAGATCACTGTTGGAAACAATTTCCCCTATATTTACTAGCTTGTCTTTCACCTCTTTAATACAACACAAAAATGAACTAACAAATTCATTTCCATCCATTTTAATGCCTAGCAATTTAGTTTTCAGGAACAAAATGCGATTTTTGTTTCTGGTTTCATACAATTCTTTAAGCGTTGTCCATGTTGCAGCAAAATTTATAGCTTCTCTAATATGTGGAATTATTCTATCTTTAACTGACATGCACAACAATACCTTTTTCTTGTTTTCGTGCTTCTCCCAATTTTTGATCTATGTTGTTGTCGCACCTCCAGCCGCATCGGGTTTCACTTCAGTTCCCTTCGCAATGTTCCAGACACCATAGCTCTCAATGAGCGTCTGCATCTTGAATTTTCATTTAATGAAGTTCGATCCATCTAACTTGTTGGCTTCGTCGAGGTAGGTCTCTGCCAGCGGATTCGCCATCACTGCAATTTAGTCTCTGGAAGTGAATCACCAAGGATAAGCAACCTTTTTTCACTCTGCCTTCGGATACCACCGATCTATCTCAATCTTGACTCTCATATTTCTTAAGAGAAAACCTTAAAAACAAAAATCCTTAACACCACTTTATATATTAAAAAATAATATAAATTTCTTAAAACAAAAAAATGTTTCCTTTTCTTTTAATACCTTTAAATATCCACCTCACTATTTATGATGCTTCATTCTTTCATAACTCCACTCTTATGAAACTATCATAATAAACTTTAATAAACTTTATAACTTAACTCCACCTCACTATTTAAAAAGAAACGATTTAAATAGTGGCACCAATTTTAAATGCTCCAAAAAAACTCATGCAAATGCATGCAAATTGCGATTGGAGGAGGTCCACGAATCTCACTCTTTACCTCAACCTATGTATGCAAATCCATTCTCTTCCACGGATGGGGGATTCATTTTAAAAGAACCCACGTGACCTCTTCCTCTCCAACCTTCGCAACAAAAACTGTTTATGCACCTCACGAGTTACTTGAGTGGGTGGAGTTTGCACCTCATGCATTTCTTGGGTGCGGAAATATTTAAGGCCTTCTACACTGTAATACACAAATCGACTACGGAAATCTGAGGTTTTCAAATGTGCACAAACTTTTAATAGTATTCTGTTGCCCCCTTCAAGAGGAGGGACCTGTGGACTTCAAGAAATTTATGCACATCACCCCATGGCTCTAATACCAAGTTAAAATATGAGAAACAAACACACACCGGTGAGGATATGCTCACTTCTATATTATTCAAAGAAGACGAATTACATAAGTATATAGGAAACTAACCTACTTAGTCGGTTACATGCAAACCATAGACAACTAGACTCCACAGATAGTGAAGTAGGCTTCAAATAGGAATTGTGTGACATCCCCAAAAAAAAAAATATTTTTGAAATTTAAATTTGCTGAAAATTTATTCCATTTTTAGTAAATTCGAATTTGGAAAATTTTTGTCATTTATGGAAATTCTGAAATTTGAATTTGATAATTGTAATTAATTATGATGACTATTGGGCAGAGACGTGATTTGACCCAACTAACTATTTGACTATGACACTTGTATGAAAACATAATATTTTATATTGATTGCAGGAGGACAAATGGAACAGCCATGTTAAATTTAGCTGACCATGACTCCATGAGTGGGGAACATGTCGGAACTACATCTCGGCTGATTTTTACAAGTGCAAAATCAGTGATTTGGCCATTGGAAGCCCTTGAAAATCAGGGATTTAGAAAGTTGCGAAAATTCCAAAGGGAGGGAAAGAAGACCTAGGCAAATTGATAAATAGCATATGTGAGGAGGTAGGACGCTATCCAGTATGCTGGGAAAGGAGACTATTGATTTTTTTTCCTTGCTATGATGAACACTATGTGAGTGTGAGGCAAGAGGAATCGGTTGGAATTGAAGGACATTGTTGAAGAGGAGATTTTCAAGTTTTCCCTCATGGATTCATGGTCATCTAGAGGGTGAATCAGGCAAGTGATTTTGGCTACCCTATTCTATAGTTGGGAGGAACGTGGTTGTTCTCTTTGTCTCCCTGTGAACCGGTTCATATATGTTAATCTTTCCTCTCTCAGTTTCAATGATTATATATATATCCGATGTAATGCATCTGGTTATGCTAATGTGAAATATTTCAGGAATGAAATCTAGTCGTTTGTGTAAAGTTTATAACATATGAAAAAATTCTGGAAATGTTTCTCCTGTAATTAAATTTCTAGGGAAAATTATCTATGTTTAAATGAATCTGAAACAAATTCTATCTACAGGTGTATCTCTATTCCTGTTATTAAATTTATAGGCGGAACCATCTATGTATGATTGGATTTGAACAAGTTTGTGTATGTATCACATTTATATTTCCATATATATATATATATATATATATCCAATTGGAGTTGGTACTTTGCGTAGGCTTTATTGATTAAACGAAAATTAAATCACGGTAACCAAAAAATCAATTATACAGAAATATGTTGACATAGTATACAAACAAACAAATTATTCCAACCAGAAATCAACTACGATAATAAGGGAGTTACATAATAGCAGGAACTATATGGAAATAATTGAATATACCTATAGATTTTCCTCTGACAGAGCGCTATCATAGATTATATAGCATCCTCGTTGTACCATTGAAGAATTTTCGGATAATCTCACCGTACTTACTACATAAAGTCAATTATGGAAGTACACGGTTATACCGCAAATATTGTTGCTACAGTTTTAATACTTGGATACATAAACAGTGAAGAAAACAGTCTGTATAGACTTACTGCATTTAAAATGGAATTCCTTTTGGATCTAGTTCGGACCATATAAAATTCCATTTGTATATATAAGTACAGAATAGAGGTTACCTATACATCATAACCTAATATGAATAATTATACAAAGTCATAGTCCTCACCATTTATTGAAGTAGGCTGAGACATGTTTGGAATATCAATATAAGCATATAGTATTGAACAATTATATAGAGTAACATATCCATACATAGAATATCGATATATATGTTCATATCTATACAAAGGTCTGATATTCGGGTTTTTCTCCTTTTCGAGGAGTCTATTTTTGGTCCATATATTAATCCCCTAAAAGAAAACATAAGTTCCTCTCCGTACATTACACGATTGTACTTTGGACTGTAAATATAATAGACAATAAAATACAAATTGAAACACAGTGTGAAAGAGTAAAGGGTACAGGATTAAAACTAGAAAATCAATGAAGTTCATTTCCATAAGATCCAAGAAGAAAAATCGATATGGAATAACTATCCTTAGAACTATGTTGATATCCTTTTCTAGAATTGTTCATTAAGAGACCGAATTTCTCGATAGAGGTAACTACCAGTATTTCCCTAAAATCGAATACTTAACATATAAAAGTTGACCACATACAAATTCAGCAAGATATACATTGATAAGATAAAAATCTCTTATGACCACTGAACTTAAAATACAGAGATACAGGGCCGAGCTATCCCTTGAATAGACTCTGCTCTTCATGACGCTCACCCTTCCGGCTTAAAATTATATAAGAAAAAGGAAGAAAAACACCTAGGGTACTCTTTAAGAGTAATGAATTAAATCCTGAATACCTTTTGAGATTTTGACCAGGAGTCTACGCCCGAATCTATGCACGGTTGAAGTCCCTGCAAGGAATTTTTTTCAAGTTACATTAGTATTGTATAATAAAAGCAGAATGGATAGAACCTTTAATAGAATAAGGAATGATAGGAAGAGTTTAATGAAATGTGATAATCAACTCACGGTGGGAAAATTGGAGTCTTTTCCTCTGTCGTATATGGTCATATAAATGTCCCAGGTCAAGGGGAGGATGGTCCAGGGATTTCTGATGGGTACCCTTGTAAACATAGAGCCCCATCATTAGATCTTGGTTCCCAATCCTTTAAAGAATAAGAATGATAGTTTCAATATTAAAGAAAATTAATGCTTCAACCAAGAAATATCTATAAGAACGCTTCAACTTCATAGACCTTCATACGAAACAAGCATGGATGTCTCCATGAGTACTATAAATTTTTATAACTTCAACCCAAAAGAAAAACGAATACACAATGAAGCTCTAGAACCTGTTAGGGACTTACAAAATCGTTCTAAGGGCTATAAAGTTTTGATTAGTACTCCAGACAGGAACTTAACGTGCGACACTACATGAGATACGAACGTCTAAGCTATATTCGAATGGAAATAAAGCACAGGCAACTTAAGAAGTAAGAAGCTCCGAACAAGTAATACACAAGAAGCATTCTAAAGAATTTACAGTTGGGTATCCTGCTTTAAATTATAGAATCGGTACCTATGCCCAAACATTTATGCTTGGGGTAGAAGAGGAAATTCTGAGGGGAATTCCAAACCCAGGACAATAATAATAATCCTTTCTCTCTCACAATTATGCGTTTAAAATCCTAAAGCTTAAGGAGCAGTCGAGTATACTGAAATTGCGAATTTCCCCATGACTAAAGGAGACTTTCCATAGAGCCAAATCTTTGAAGGAAAGACATTGTTTACAAAGAATCAGTAAGAAATAAAAAATACTGGAATGACCAAAATCCCTCTCGACTTCTCTTACTCATCACAAACAATGATGAGAGTATCATAACTTACAATGAAGATAGGTAGCTCCTACATATCTCACCAGGGGAAAACCTCCAGAGTGTCGACTACCATCGCAGAGGAGGAATGCATAAGGAAGAAACAAAACCCTAAACTCTAGGTGGGAGAACCCCAATGGAGTATTAACCATTACTACACAAACTGATAGTAGGAGTACGAAGGCGCTATTCGACCATGTGACATAACAGAGGTGGCATAAGTGTATTGAATACAGGGTGAGTGGTGGCCTTGGAATGTGAACTCGCAGGGCCTCCATTAATATACTGGACAGAGGGTTATTAAGTCCGAATGGCAGAAAAACCCCCAGACTTCTTGTCGAATTAATGCACTATCATGACTCACTCATTGTTCAGTTAAGACTTGGACATATGACAATGGAGGACCTTATAAAAATTTTTATGGAACTACTAAGGTTTGTACCGTACATCCAGGAGGATAAGGTAAAAATCCAACGATTCTTAAGTTGTCTACCACAGTCCTACAGGGACAGAATTGAGTTTGACAACCCCAAATCCTTGAGTGAAGTATTCAGGAAAGCACGAATGTGTTATGAACAGTATAAACAACGGGTAGAGTTTCCCAAATCCTAGAAGGATAAGAAACAAGATCAAATGAATCAGCGGAAGAACGGGTACCAGCCAACTCCTTATCAAAATGCAACAAAAAAATTTCTGAGAAAGTATTTTCACTCCAATCATCTGAATACACAAGGCAGCGATAAACCGATAAACCTAGGAATGAAGAAGTTTGGGGATAGCTCCGATGAGCCATTAAAGTGTTGGGAATGTGGAGAGTTTCATCTAAGGAGGAACTGTCCACATTTGATTTCAGCAAACAGAACTGTTGTTCATAATTGGCAGGAAGCCTCGATGGTGGGAGACTTGGGTAGAAGCCTAGATCGGATAAATGCACCCATAGATGGTCGACAAGCTGACCATCAGTCCTCGGTGGTAGAAATCGAAGGTAAAATCAATAACACTCGAATTTCTATTTTAATTGACCCTGGAGCTACGTTAAGTTATATTACTCCTGATGTGGTAGAGTCAAAATAAACTTAAGAAACTGAAGCACGCAAAATCATGGCTTGTACAATTAGCAACTAGTACGAAAAGGAAAGTAGTTGACTTTGTTTCGGATTTTGAGTTCAACTTAGATGGTCAAAATATAAGAACAAATCTGAATATCCTACCACTAGGATCTTACGATATGATTATCGGGATGGATTGGTTGGAACAACACAAAGCAGTACTAGACTATTATACAAAGATACTTAGCTATAAAGATGATTTTGGCACTATTAGAACAACCCAAGGAATACCAAAACCTATATCAGTCAGACAAGTTTCAGCGATGCAACTCAAGAAATTTATTAGAAAGGGATGTCAAGTTTATGCCATCCAAGTGACGAATCTATTAGAAAAAGAAGATAAGCCAAAGTTAGAAGACTTTGTTGTCCTACATGAATTCAAAGACATGTTTGTGGATGAGATACCAAAATTACCTCCTAGAAGGGAAATAGACTTCTACATAGACCTACTACCCGGTTTAGCCCCTATCTCAAAAGCACCTTACCGAATGAGTCTACCAAAAGTGACAAAATTAAAAATAAAATTACAGGAATTGTTGGACAAAGAGTATATCAGAACGAGTGTCACACCTTGGGGAGCACCAATCCTCTTTGTGAAAAAGAAAGATGATACTTTAAGACTATATATCGATTATAGACAACTCAACAAAATGACTATTAAGAACAAATATCGCTTACCAAGGATAAATGATTTGTTCGATCAAGTATGTGGGGCCAAGATCTTTTCAAAGTTGGATTTACGATCTGGTTATCATCAAGTTAGGATAAAAGACGAGGACATAAACAAAACATCTTTTCGGACAAGATATGGACACTACAAGTTCATATTCATACCTTTCGGACTCACTAACGCACCAACCACGTTTATGTGCTTGATGAACAGTATTTTTAGTCAGTACTTAGACAAGTTCATGGTAGTATTTATCGACGATATTCTGGTCTATTAAAAAATGGAGGAAGAACATGATGAACACATAAGAATAGTTCTGCAAACGTTGAGGAAACACAAAATGTACACCAAATTTGACAACTGTGACTTTTATCAAAAAGAAATGCAATATCTAGGACATGTAATTTCAGCAGAAGGCATTGTCGTAGACCCAGAAAAGACAAAAGCCATTATGGAATGGCTGATACCTAAGAATGTAGTGGATATACGGTCATTCATGGGAATCACCAGCTATTACCATAGGTTTATAGAAGGGTTTTCCAAGATATCCTACCCTATCACATCATTACAAAAGAAATGAACCAAGTTTAACTGCTCAGAGAAGTGTCAAGACAATTTTAATAAACTGAAGGGATTATTGACAATTGCACCCATATTGAAGGTAGCAGACCCAGATAAAGACTTCACCGTATGTGTTGATGCAAGTAAAGAAGGACTAGGTGGTGTCCTAACTCAGGAAGGACACGCTATTTTTTATGAGTCCCGGAAATTAAAAGAACATGAGTGAAATTATGTCACTAATTACTTAGAATTGGCAACAATAATACACGCCTTAAAAATGTGGCGACACTACATAATGGGTAGAAAATTTCTACTATTGATGGATAATAGCGAGGTGAAATCTATGTTTAGCCAACTAGATCTTAATGCAAGACAAGCAAGATGGCTAGCCTTCTTGAGTGAATTCGACTTCGAGGCCAAACATATCAAGGGTAAGAAAAATAACGTAGCAGATGATTTAAGAAGAAGAGTCCATGGGTTATTTGAGATAAATATCAGCATGGCAGAAAGTGATATGGAACAAAGGTTAAGGACAACAGGTATTAACGACGGAAATTACAATAAGATGATGGCAGAATTACAAAATAGTACCACAAACTTAGATAAATCAGATCTAAGTATTGACAAGAAGGGACTATTACGATTTAAAAACAGACTTTACATACCAGATTAACCAGAGTTAAAATTAATAGTTTTGGACGAAGTGGATAAGAAACCGTATTCTGGCCATCCAGGTTACCAGAAAACAATAACAACACTTAGAAAACTATTTTACTGGCCTAATATGAAGAGAAAAATAGCAGAGTACTTGGCTAGGTTAAGGCCGAGCACCAGCATCCAACCAGCCTATTACAACCATTACTAGTACCAGAATGGAAATGGGAGACCATATCACTGAACTTTATAACAACTTTACCTAAAACTCAGAAATAGAGTGATTCTATCATGGTTGTAATCGATAAAATCAGTAAGTATTCACACTTTATTCCTGTAAAGTCTACTTTTAAAGTTATAAAAATTGTTGAAATATTCATGAAAGAAATTTTTAGACTGCATGGTATTCCTAAAATGGTGATTTCAGATAGAGACGTAAAATTCACATCTGCCTTTTGGAAAGAATTTTTTGCAGGGATAAATACTAATTTGAATTTCAGTATGAGTTATCATCCACAAACAGATGGACAGACTGAAAGGACAAACCAAATCATAGAGGATATACTATGCATGTACGTAAGAACAAAACCAAGCAAGTGGGAAGACTACCTGTACTTGGTAGAATTCGCATATAACAATGGGTACCAAACTTCAGTTAAGTTGAGCCCTTTCGAAGTATTGTACGACAAAAAGTGTACGAGTCCAATTAGCTGGGATAACCCGACTGACAGACTCATGGTTGGACCATAAATGCTCCAAGAAATGAAGAACATGGTAAGAAAGGTACAACGGAACTTGAAAGAATCACAGGACACACAGAAGAGCTATGCAGATCAGAAAATAAGACACTTGGAATTTCAAGTGGGAGACCATTTTTATTTGAAATTTAAAGCCCAAAAAATCTCATTGAAATTAGAGAACTGTGCCAAGATGGAACCCAGGTTTTGTGGGCCCTTTGATATACTAGCTCAAATTGGACCCGTAGCATATCAACTTCCACTTCCAACTAATCTAAGAATTCATAATGTATTTCATGTCTCCTTGTTGAAAAAGTATATTCATGACCCTACTCATATGATTGATTGGAACTTGGTCCATGTGGAACCCCTGCGCATTCTGGAATGGAGAGAAATAGCACTTCGGAACAGAGTCGTCACTCAAGTAAAGGTGCAATGGAAGCACTTTAGTCCTAAGGAGGCCACTTGGGATTTGGAGGGAGATTTGTGGAAATCTCATCCAATTATGTTCCAAGAAAGGAATGAACACTGAGGAAAGTGTTTTACTGAAAGGGGAAAAGATGTGACATCCCCAAGAAAATAAAATATTTTTGAAATTTAAATTTGCTGAAAATTTATTCTGTTTTAAAAAAATTCGAATTTGAAAATTTTTTGCCATTTATGGAAATTCTGGAATTCGAATTTGATAATTGTATTTAATTATTATGACTGTTGGGTAGAGACTTGATTTGACCCAACTAACTACTTCACTATGACACTTATATGAAAACAGAATATTTTATATTGATTGCAGGAGGACAAATGGAACAACCATGTTAAATTTAGCTAACCATGACTCCATGAGCGGGGAACATGTTGGAACTACCTCTAGGCTGATTTTTACAAGTGGAAAATGAGTGATTTGGCCATTGGAAACCCTTAAAAATCAGGGATTTAGAAAGATGTGAAAATTCCCAAGGGAGGGAAAGAAGACCTAGGCAAATTGATAAATATCATATGTGAGGAGGTAGGACGCTACCAAGTATGCTAGGAAAGGAGACTATTCATTTTTTTTCCTTGATGTTATGAACACTATGTGAGAGTGAGGCAAGAGGAATCAGTTGGAATTGAAGGACATTGTTGAAGAGGATATTTTCAAGTTCGCCCTCATGGATTCATGGTCAGACTAGGGGGTGAATTGGGCAAGTGATTTTGGATTCCCTATTCTACAGTTGGGAGGAATGTGGTTGTTCCCTTTGTCTCTCTGTGAATTGGTTCAGATATGTTAACTCTGTTTGAATGATTATATATATATATCTGATGTAATGCATCTGGTTATGCTAATGTGAAATATTTTAGGAATGAAATTTGGTCGTTTGTGTAAAGTTTATAACATATGACAAAATTTTGGAAATGTTTCTCCTGTAATTAAATTTCTAGGCAAAATTATCTATGTTTAAATGAATCTGAAATAGATTCTATCTACAGGTGTATGTTTATTCATGTTCTTAA
>ML805807.1:45474-58420 GCA_009831015.1 Picea engelmannii | reverse complement strand
TTCCCCAAGTTTTCAAACCATTTGATTCGATAGGCGTAAGAATTCGAGAGCGGGGAGAGATCCAAATTTCTTTTGTGGGTAGGCTGGGTGGAAGTGTGAGCTACAATGGGGTTCAAAGTGGGGTCTCCCTCGATGTCTTGGGGAGAAACACAATCGGGCACGACCCTTCCCCTGGCTACATACTAGGCGACTTATCTTTTTGACTTTCCCCTAAGACGAGGCATGGAATTGGCCCCCGACAACCAGAGGAAAGCATAGAGATCGAGAGAGGGGTTGGTCCTAACCAACTAGACCTAAGGAATTTACACTGAGCATGGAGAGAAATAGAAAGTCGAAGTCTGGGGAGCAAGTGAAGCTTGGACTAGAAAATCCAGGAGGGCGAGTGTAGCTCGCACCAGAAAGACAAGGAGGTCTCAAAACCCATCAAGAACTGAGAGTTCGGAGGCTGAGAATGAAAATGGGCTTCGGTGCATCCTGGCTTAGGCCTAAGAGCTCCATTTATGAGCTGGATATGGACTGCATTAGTGCCCTATCTATCACCATAAAAACTCCCCTTGTGTAAAACATCCCGAGTGTGCAATAGAATGGCCTCACATGAGGTCTGAAGAACAATGGTGAGGGTTTTAAACTCATGAGTTGATGGATGAGGGGGGGGCATGTCTGTGCCGACTCCAGGTGGTAGGACGTTTGGCCAGATGTCCTCCCCTTAGTTTGTCCACATGTTGTGCCCGTTAACACCCCATCCGGGGGCTGGTCTTTGTTGTTGGCTATGTTTCTGCAAGCGATCACTGTGGGATGGGTTGAGGAAGAGGTGGGAGAGAACGAAAAGTCTCCCCCCTGCAAATCTACCCCTAAGTTTGCCAACATATTAGCAACTTGATTGGTTGTTCTTCAAACATGGGAAGGAAGAATTACCCATTGGGGCTAGAGGAGAGATTTGATTATGATAAGACCGTTCGTAAGTTTCCAACTGGGGGAGATTTTCTCTAGGTCTGCACCATTGAGGAGACGAGAGATTAGATTGATGACAATTTGCGAGTCACCTTCTACTATGATGGGGGAAATTCCTAAATCTTTGGCTGCTTGCAGACCTCTGAGGAGTCACAGATTTCTGCAGCGTTGTTGGTGTTGTGGCCCAGATTCCCAGCAATGATGTGGAGGATTTCCCCTTTGTTATTACGAATGACTGCTCCATATCCTGTAGGTCCTCGATTCCCCTTGGAAGCTCCATCAAAGTTTAATTTGTGACCAATCCTTCTTGCGGAGTCTCCCAATGAGTGGGGTTGATCTTTCTACTAATGGTTGTGGAGGGGGCTGCAAGAAGGGGGGGAAAGTTGAGTTGCCAAGAATTAAGTATGAGACGCTCATTCAATGGGCAGTTTAAGTCTCGTTCCGTCCAATGGTGAAAATAGATTCTTTCTTTGATATTGGAATGGATAGTGGTCCAAACTTCTTGCAAATTTCTGGATGCCGATTTAAAAATTCTTCGATTATGTTCCTTCCATATTTGCCAGAGAATGAAGCTCAGTAGAAGCTGCTAGACTCTATTTAAAATGGGGGATTGAAAAATTGAATCTCTCCATCCCTCGATTGTCTCCCAAATGCTTGTATAGTTTGTGTTTGTGGTTCTCATGATGCTAACACTGTGATCCCAAATACACAAACTGTATGAGCATAGATTGAGGAGATGGTTTTGAGTTTCCTCCTCTGTTTCACATAAGTGACACAAGGAAGGACTATTCTATCAAAAATATATTAAATATAATCAAAATTATTGTTTTTACATTTTTGTTAAATTTAAATTCAAAATGATTGTACTATAAATTATTTTTTAATTAAAAATATTATTTTATTATTATTAATATTTTAAAATTTATAAAAAATATGTTTTTCAAGTTTTTATTAAATTGGAAAATTAAAAATTTACTATAACTCTTTTTCTTTTTAAATTTTTCTTTTTTATTAACAATATATTTGAAATTATCAACATTATTGTTTTTATATAAAAGTATCATAACTACTTACACATTGACCTTTATTATCTTATCTTATCAAATAATTTGGAATAAGTGAAAATTTTAATTACTATAACTCTTTCTCTTTTAATTTTTTTATTTATAAAGAATATATTTGAAATTATCAACATTATTGTTTTATTGTTTTTATATTAAAGTATCATGCGATGACTATAGGTACTTAGACATTGACCTTTGAATAAGTGAAAATTTTAACTAATGTTTAAACATGTCATTTATTTTTTCATCCAACAATACCTCCTAAAATACCTGGGCATCATCCAGAAATCTATCAAACCTTTGGAATGAGTGAGAAGTTTAACTAGTACTTATACAGTAAGAGTTCTTTAAATGTCTGAATACAATATATTATAAGAAAACACATATTATATTTATGTAGGAAAGATAAAGAATATGAAACTTGTGATTTACAAATTTTAATTATTAAGAGTTCTTTAAATGTCTGAATATATAAGAAAACACATATTATATTTATGTATGAAAGATAAAGAATATGAAATTTGTGATTTACAAATTGTAATCATTAAGAGTTCTTTAAATGTCTGAATACAATATAAAACACATATTATATTTATGTATGAAAGATAAAGAATATGAAATTTGTGATTTACAAATTGTAATCTGAAAATATAATAAAGGTATAGATAATAGTCTCGATACACTATATAAAAAACACTCAAGCATATTATATATAAATAATTGAAATGACAAAATATAATAAAGCGTATATACATAATTGAAATAACAGCTTGAATAATATTTTTGTCTATTTAACCATCTAATATTCCGAAAATTATAAAACAAAGTTTCAAAATATATATATAACAAACCCATATGAATACGCCTCATACATCCCCAAGAAAAGCTTCACAATCACTCCTTATTATCATCGCCCAAGAAAAGCTTCACAATCACTCATTATTAGCTGTTCTCATGTGATACAAAGGCTTGTACCTCTGATTTGACTTCGAACTCACTCTTAAACTTAACTTTTTCGTCGGCACGGGATCGAATCTCAAGACGTGTAGCTTTTAGATTTCTCATAAAACCGAATCTGGACTGATGGAGGGCAAAGTTGCAACAACCGATAATAGTACAAACGATACAAAAATAGTAACATCTCGTGAAAAATGACATCCAAAGTTCAAATTCTCACACATTTTGAGACGGCCCACTCCAGAATCTGTACTGCGAAGATCACTATGTCAAATGCAAATTACCTTTTCCATCACAATTCAGGAATTTTATTTTGAAAAGCGCTGCAACCACAAACTGCGTGTCTATTATTAACTGTAATTTTGCAGCAATGTTAAAGTTTATAAGATTATCTTAAAAACAGAAACCAGACAGTCTCAATTATCAAACGTAAAAATCTATAATATAATCTGGTTTGAATCTCTGGCCTTTTGTGGGCCATGTCGTTACCTAATGTGATGAAGACCTGACCTCATACTATCCGACAACGGACAGAAGTGTTAAAATATCAGTGTGCGCCAGCGACTTGGAGTACTTGTCGATCACTGTGTGGTGCAGATCACAAGCTCTTGTTCACTCTAATTGTTATTATATGATCCATACGAGCTCTGTGTTCTGCTTATGTATCTCTAAATAACTTCTCCAAGCCATCTTATTCATTCTTGAGCTCCATGAATTGCAAATTTTGACTTGTGGCAGTCATATTAATGATCTCTGTGAATTGCAAATTTTGACTTGTGGCAGTCATATTACTGATCTCTATATCATTCAAACGCAACGATGCTGCGGATCAGAAGAAAAACTCGTCCATCACGATTGTGGGAAGCGTCTTCTGCGGCACTTGCTTCCCGCTAAAGTTTTCAACCAGAAGCTACTTCCTTCCATGTTTAACCACCACTGGTTCTTGTTTTCCGCAATAAAGCATAATATGAAACTGTAATTTTGACATAAATTATTCCAAGCTGTATCAATTAAGACTGTTTCTTAAACTACGTCACCAAGATCTGCTCACTAAAATCTCGTGTGAAATATGTGTAGATATATTTCAATTCAAACCGTGAATATATATGATATTTGTATATATAATATTGTATAAATATATAAAATTTATTAGATTTTTACAAATAATGAGTAAGAATATGACAACTTCATTAGACATTTTTTTAGTATTTAGGATTCACCAACCTTTATAAATATGTAATAAATGCATTATTAAGTAGTAACAATTATTTTATAAAAGTGGTTAATATATTTTCATGGGGTTATATCTACCTTTCTAAATTAATAGGGTAGTTTTAAGTATATCAACCACTTTTATAAAGTGGTTGTTGTTAGTTAATTAAATTATGTATTAATTAATTATTACATTAATGTAATATATAATAATAATAATGTATTAATGCAATACATTACTGTATATCTATTAATGTAGAATATAATAATAATATATAAATTAAATTAATAATTTACATTAACTTATTAATTGATTAATACAATAATAATGTAATGTAGCAATTAGTTAATACATTACAATAATAATGTAATGTAGCAATTAGTTAATACATTATTAATTAATACATTCCTAAAGTATTAAGACACTAATAAAGTCGTACATTAATAATACATCAATAATGTAATGTACCATTATTGATACATTAATGTATTGATGATGATGATGATGATGATTAATGTCCACTAAGACCAAATTAGTTTATCAGACCTTAAGAGGCTAAGAAATTACTTATGATTTTTTAGAATTTTGTAATGTATAAACTAAAGTGTTAATAGATTAATGTATTATGTAACATATTAAAATATTAATACATTAATAAAACATTATTAAAATATTAATACATTTTTATAAAAAACTTATTAACACATTAATAAAATATAATGTATTAATACATTAATAAAGTATTAAACACTAATAAAATAATACATTAATACAATAGTAATTCATCAACACTAACTTATTTAGTAAAACATTATTAAAATATTAATACATTAATAAAAAAATATTACATTATTGTAATATATAAATTAAAGTGTTAATAGATTAATGTATTATGTAACATATTAAAGTATTAAAACGTTATTAAAATATTAATACATTTTTAATAAATACATTACTAAATTATTAAAACATTAAAAACTTAGTAATACACTAATAAAATAATACATTAATATTATAGTAATACATTATTATGTTAATGTAAGATATAAATTAAAATATTAATTTACATTAATAAATGTAATGTATTAAAGCATTGAGAAAATGTCTCAGCAGAATGTGTCGGCTGTAGTGGAGAACGGCCAGGGAAATGGAAGGAGAGAGGAACACAAAGTTTTTTCATATATTAATTGATATGTGTGAGATTATTTATATATTAATTGATGTGTATATATTAATTGATGTATATATTAATTTGATATATTAATTCATATCAGCAACAACCATTTTAACTCATATATCAACCACTTTATAAATTAATATGATATATAAATTACATTATGAATTAAAGTTTCATATATTTTTTTTTAAGTAAAAAAGGGGGAGAATCCTTCTATTCAATCCATGAAAAAATTGAAAAGTGATACATTGATTTGTTAATGGGAGAAGACCCCTCAGAAAGAGAACAGGGGATCACTTGAAACTAGCCTATGCTAAAAGAGAGCTCCATAGAGAATGTGGGAAAAGCAAGATGAAACATTACAATATACGGAGAAAGGGTCAGATCATTGTGTTGAGCGGTGAGGATCCTTTCTACCTTTTTTCTTATGAACATCAATCCAACCAGAGGAGCTGGTAGGCTCAACAACTTTTACCACCAAATCCAGATGGTGTGAGGAAGTGCCATAATCTTGAGCTGGTGAATCCAGGGGTGCTTCTTTGTCGCTCTCTGAGTTGTCTGATTAATGAGGTCACTTTTGAGTCCCTGGGAGAGAGGCTGTGATCATGATTGTGTCACTTGTTTCCCCCTTTTCGAGAGGTGGGAGCAAGGACTTAATTGTGGGAGTTGGAATCATGACTTATGAATCTTCAGGATTTTGTGCCGAGGCCGCAGGCTAGTGTTTTGGGTCGACAGTTGGCTGCTGAGCGAAAGTTGGGGCCTGCGAAGGCATTGAGGAAGACAGAGGAGTTGGAGCATCTTTGTGATGTTGCTTGTTGTCAGAGGAAGGGTTCGGGCGGATTTTGTGAGATTTTGGTCCTTGCCAACCATTGGCTCTTTTCCGTGCTCCAGAAGTTGAGGGACGGATTGGGGAAAGAGGGCAAGTTGCCTGCAGGTGCCCTGCTTGCTGATAGAAGCGACATTTGAAGGAAGTGTTCTCATAATCGACCATCTATATGAAAGGATATCCCTCATCCCAGTCTATGAGAATCCTATTCAGAAGCCCTTGACTGAGGTCAATTTCAACGCATATGCGGGCGAAAGTGACGAAGCCTTTCGCTATTCTGTCTGTGTCTATCTTGATAAATCTACCCAATGCATTGCCCAGGGTGGGTAAAAAGGATGAAGAATAGAAATGCAGGGGTAGATTGGGTAGTCTTACCCAGACCGGTGTAGTCATGGTTATCATGGTGAGTGGATTGAATTCTGGGAACCATCTCTGCATGGAGAGACCAGATCTACCCCAGAACCAAGGACCTTGCTCTAGCACGTGTTGACATTCGACTTCTGTGGAGAAGTTGACGATGAAGAACCCCTTGGAACAGAAGAAGAACTCATGACCTTCTGACCAGGTCTTGTTAAGCCATTCTTTTAGCGCAGGGGCCAAGTGCCAAAGTCCGTTGAAGCGACAAATGAGGGATTTTTATTGGTAGATAAAGGCATAGCCATAGACTTGGGGATCTTCGACTTCTGATGTTGGAGGTTCTGAGCACTGCTCCACAATGAAGGCAGATCCAAAGGGCTCCTTTACGTTTGAAGCTTCAACCTTGAACCTTGAAGGAGTGGAAGTCTCTAATTTCACAACCTGCTTGTAAGAGCTTGGATGAGTGACTGAAGGCGCTCCTCCACACAAACAAAAAATGAGAGAAATGGTTGTGTTTTCTAGATTCCTATAGTCTCGTAGCAGAGAGCCATCTCCAAGACGTCGTCCTTCGAAGATTAGTCGTTGGAACCCAGGCGGAGTACCTGTAGCTTGGTGGATTTGGGTTTTGAGATCAAAAACGGACTCTGAGTCTTGAGCCTGCAAGCAGAGAGAGGATCCAACAATGGTCTTTACAAAAAGGGGGACGCTTTCCGCAATCTCGGAGCTAGTCTTGCCATGATATTCAAAATGAAACCCCGCTCTTACATTACTCTTAACAGGATTCCTACACCAGAGAGACGGCGGAGAATCCCCCAAGAGCCGAAGATCCTTGAGGTCTCTGCTATTTGAATGGATTTTGAACTATAGATCAAGGTGGCGGCGGCTAGGGTTTAGCACTTGCCGCACCCACCATCTATTCTCATTATTGATCTGGTCCCAAATCGTTGGTTCTCTCTCACCAGAGAACAAATTGGAGCCGCCCTCCTTGGTTTCCTCTACGTCGGTCGCTAACCTTCTCGATGAGATGAACCATTTCTTCCAACCTGCTGTTGGAAGCATGACAGAGACTTCATCTACGGGGACTGGTTGTGTTTATGTTTCAGGATCCTTCTCCGTGGGTGGTTGCTGGTCCACCTCGGCCCTGCAAAGGACCGTTGCTTCCTTCTCCCCGTTAGGGTTCCAATCCATTTTCATATCCCTCACGTCGTCGCTCAGCCGAAAATATGGGGGTTCATATCCCGGTTAAATGCTTCTACAATGCAATGCAACTTAACATGCCCAATCACTGAATCAACACTCCCATTCAAGTGAGAAATGCCTTCGAGAGACTTGAACACGGGTCACACCGTTGTTACAAGAGCGACTTATCAATTTGGCTACTTACCCCACCTTATTAAAGTTTCATATATTAATATATCAATTAAAGTTTAATATATTAATTAAAGTAATTTAATGTAATTAAAGTAATGTAATTTAATTATTTCAACCACTTTTAATTTGATATATTAATTTATATCACTACAAACAATTTTACTATGTTAATTGCATAATATAACTTTTGGATACTTAAATCAAACTTTAAAACAAATTTATTGAATCTCACAATGACTTTGTGTTTTCATTTTCTATCAATTCTTCTAAATTATATTTACATGGAAGTGATATATATATATATATATAATTGTGTGGATTTAAATAATTATATATAATATATATTATATAGAGTATTGAATACTATGTATTTTTTTATTATCTCAATTATTCATTTTAATATTTAAAAAATTTAGAATATGTATTATTTATATTTATTTAAATTTAAGATCATATGTTATTAATATATTTGGAACATGTATGATTCTAAGTTTTCTATATTTTTCACAAAGGAAATATTTAGTTAGTTGGTTTCTCAAAGTAGTCATTAACATCTTAATAATAATAGTTGATATCTTAGAGTAATGTTTATTTTTATTTTTTGTGATCAACATTTTAATAATAATAAAAAAATCTTAATAATCATAAACTCAAAATATTTCAAAATGTGAATCGTGCAATATGCAATGAATATAATATAGATAGGAACTATACAAAAATATAAGAATGTGAAATCTGTAGATAAACTTTAACTTATTTAAATGTTGAAAGGCTTACTTACAAACCTTTAAACGTTTTACGCTCCATAAAAACCTTTAAAATTTTTATATTAAATTGTTGCATTGATGCATGTCACTACCAATGCCACAAAAGTTAAAGATGATTCTACAATGTGTCGATTGTTTCTTGACTTCGCATCGTGATGAATAATTCCCAACATTTCATTTTGATGAAAATTTCCCCACGTCGCAATGTCATGAACATTTCTCGGCATTGCAAATGTGAAAAACATTTCTCAACCTTACAATGTGATGAACATTTCTCAATGTCACATTGTGACAAACATTTCCCAACATCGCAATGTGACGAACATTTCCCAACATCACATTTTGATGAACATATTCCAACATCGCAATCATGCATTGTGAAAATCCTTTCCTAATGTCCCAATGTCACGAATATTTCCTAATGTCACATTGTCATGACTACTTCCCAATTTCACAATGTGATGAACATTTCTCAATGCCACAGTGTGGTGAACATTTCCCAACGCCATAATGTTACAAACATTTCCCCACATTGCATTGTGACGACCATTTCCCAACATCAGAAAAGTAAAATATGATTCTACAATTTGTCAAGTGTTTCCTGAGATCGCATAGGAATGATGTATTACCAACATTTATTTTTGATGAAATATTATCGACGTCGCAATGTGACAAACATTTTCGAACATTTCATTCTGACTACCATTTCCCAACATCACAAAAGTAAAAGATGATTTTACAATGTGTCGAGTGTTTCATAAAAATACATTTTCAGGAATAATTCCCAACATTGCAATTTGCATTGTGATGAAATTTTCCCGACGTTGCAATTTGACGAACATTTCCTAACATCGCAATGTAACGAACATTTCTCAACGTCACAATGTGATGAACATTTCTCTACGTCACAATGTGATGAGCATTTACCAACATCAAAATGTGATGAACATTTCCTAACATCGCAATATCACGAACATTTCCCAACATCCCATTCTAGCAAACATATCCCAACATCGTAATTTGATGAGCATTCAACATTGTCGCATTGTGAGAAACATTTCCCAATGTTGCAATGTCACGAACATTTACTAATTTCACACTATCATGACCATTTACCAACATCACAATGTTATGAACATTTCTGAACATTGCAATGTGACAAACATTTCTCAACGTCGCAATGTGACGAACATTTCCCAACGTTGCAATGTGATGAACATTTCTCAATGTCACAAACATTTCCCATTGTCGTATTGTCATAAACATTTCCCATTATCACAATGTCACGAACATTTTTCAATGCTGCATTATGATAAAGATATCTCAATATCACATGAACATAGATTTTCCCATTGTCATAAACATTTCCAGTTGTTGCAATGTGATGAAATATCTCCCAACATCACATTGTGATGAACAATTCCAACACACACACACACCACCCATAGTGATGGGCATAATTTATTGTGTTCTTCTATGATTAAAGTCAACCATAATCATAATCATGGTCAACCTTGGTATCATGGTTTTTCATGGTCATGGTTAATATTTTGTATGTAATAATGTATTATTAATGTGTTTTTACTTTATCACTTTAATGTAATATTAAAACTTTAAAACTTTTTTAATATTTTAGTGTTTTATTAATGTGTTAATTAATATTATTTTATTAACTTATTAATACTTTGAAATAACATTTTCTTGCTATATTTATGGGAATTGAACCCTGGAGGGAAGGATAACAATCATTCCTCGCAACCCTCCAAGCTAAACCGAATTGACATTAATATCTTAGTAATTTAAATTAATTATTACTACATTAATTTAAATTACTAAATAAATTATATTAAGTAATAACTTAATTATACTAAGTTGTATTAAGTTATATTAGTAATAACTTAATATATTAAGTAATTTAAATTAATAAATTAATGTATTAATTTAGTAATTAATAGATTAAGTTAGTAATTTAGAAATTATATTAATGTACTAATACTTTAACAATATTAAGCAATAGATTTTTAAGACATTATTATTTTTTTAATATATTAATATATTAATTAAATAATACAATAATTAATAATATATTAATACATTAATAAACATTATTACATTAATAATTAACTAAACAATATTATTATATAGGTATTAATATATTAATGGTTGTCCCCATGGCATGTCAGTCGTCAATTAACAACAACCACTTTATAAAAGTGGTTGATATACGCTGATAGACATCATTTTTCACCTTTACAAATTAATGACGCCAATCGACATATATCAACCACTTTTATAAAGTGGTTGTTGCTAATAGAAGATTGTTGCAACGGGAAAGAATAATCTGAAGTTATTAATTTCATTTTGACTACTGTAATTTCGCAAGCTTTCTACCATATGTGATCATGTAGCTATCTGATTTATTTCACTTGGCCAGAGTCATAGTTTGCGTCCGCATATATTCTTCATTCTTGAAGAGAGAATCCACCATATCTGGGGCTAAACAAACTTTCTTATCATCTTTGATTTTTTTTAGTGCTAAGGCTTCTGCCAATACCTTCACTACACATGGATTCGTATTCACATTTAAACAAAAAGGTCATTGCAATACAAACAACACCTAAACATTCTCTCACTATCTTTGCTACTTTGGATATAAAATATATCTCAACCTCGTTTAGTGACTGAGAATATTTTTAGTGGTCATTTGGATGAAACTAGCTAAAGATACCAACCATTGGCAGCTTCATTAAGTTCACAAAGCGAATCATGCTTTGATATGTGGGAAATCTTTGATTTGTGGGAAATTAAATTAATATTAAATGAATTGACTACTTCGAAGGAAATGGATGAGGATAATTGGATGGTTCGAAGAAAATGGATGAGTATGTGGTTAAGTTTCTCTTGTTTTCATATTTACAATGGGAAAGAACAATCTCAAGGTGTTAATAGGTTGGAGGATAACCTTCAAATTGGAGTAGTAACCCTCACCCGAATAAAGGTAACCCTAACCGAGATGAAGGGATTTTTCATGCTATGCTTAATTGAAATATCTTGTTATTTTGTTCGCTCTGTGATTATTTGTTTAAATGATATGTGTTTTAATATTAGATTTATGTGTTTATTGTGTTCTATTAGATGTATGCTTTTTGCATGGTAAAATGGACTTTTTGTAAAGATTTATTTTTTTTCATTTCTAAATGGTTGCAACTAGGAAGGATCGGACATGATAATGTCAAGGTGTTTAGAGGTTGTAGACCGATAGAGTTTAGATAGGAGCAGTGATCTGAGCATCCAAAGAGTTATTTTTTGGTTGTAGCTTGTAAATTCAATGTGCTCATTTATCAAGAAATGTTTATATGAACTTGTACAAATTCACTTTATGAACTTTTTTATTACATTACTTACCGAGTTTCAAATGCAGAGTGTTCACAATAGGTTTTTGTTTACTCATTTGTAGTATAAGTGACACATAGACACCCATATGGAGAGATTTGTAGTATCATTGACACCTATTTAGTATATTAATTGATGTAATGTGTGAGAATAGTTGATATTTGAAGGTAGTGATTGACATCTTCATAATAATAGTTGCTATGTAGTGTATATTTTTTAAGTAATCAACATCTTAATAATAATAATAAAATATCTTATCCCGGATGGGGTGCCACCTTGCACAGAGGAGCCACGTGGTACAGTGCTTGGTCAAGCCTTAAATACAGGCCAACGGCTCCCATCCCCTCACCATTAAGGATGGGAGTAAGACGGATCAGCGAGGCCGATGAGACAAGACTTATCGCGCGCATGAAGGGAATGGAATCATAGAGCACTCAGCAGATGGCCTTAATGGTGGGTCTAGTCACATTACTCCTCATGAATTTATCTGATTTTGGAAGGGAAGGGGCTCATTTCGAGTTGGAGCCGCATAAAATGGGCATCCCTGAGTTCTACCCTAATTGTAGCTGCCCAATTGTTGCTAGGGCCACTTTTTGGCACCTCCACATGCTGCGGGAATGAGGTAAGGCCTGTAGGGGGCTGCCTAGTATGCTTTGGTTTCGCGCCAAAAGAGGCAACAAAATTTTGAGCAGGTGTTGTCTATGGCACAGACGCAGCTCGCCGAAAAAAATAGGAGGCCTAGAATGCCCCCCATGGCCTATATCGAAGAAATTATCCTGGACGAACACATTCAAGTCCCCCCATAACACCTTCTCTTAACAGTTCCAGACAACTGGAACCCGCCAACATGTTTTCGAGGGGAAACCACCA
>ML805807.1:25904-40403 GCA_009831015.1 Picea engelmannii | reverse complement strand
GCCCATAATAAGCTTTCCATCCCCCAATAATCCTTTTCTCAATGCTATAATTCCAATTGAGCTTGTGGTGAATATCAATTCCAAGATATTTGTATGAAGTCACTTCCTCCAATTTTTTGTTGTCATATACAAAGGTATCATAATGGATATTATTGGATTTAATAATCATGACCTTAGTCTTATCAGTATTAACATTCATAACCATATTGGAGAAAAAAAAACTCGAGGATTCTTAGTTGATTTTCAGGATCATGGGGACTCCTTGCCATAAGAACTATATTATCGACATAAAGAAGAAGATTGATTACTATACCAGTGAGAGTAGGGCCGACACGACCTTCTTTTTCCAAGCATTCTTCTAACTTATCAATGTATATGCCAAAAAGGGTATGGGACAAGGGATAACCTTGTTTCACTCTGATATTGCAGTTAATCTCTTTTGACCAACCCTCAGTGTTTTTGAAATTAGAAATAACATTCTCATACATCCTTATTGCAGAATCCCTCAACTGTAGAGGCACTTTTATCTCTTCCAACCTATTCCAAATGTTTTTCCTAGGAACCATCTCAAAAAAATTTCTAAAGTCAACAAAAAAACAAAAAAGATTGGTTTTAGTATTATGGAACTCCTCTGCAATAATCCAAAAGGTAACAAGATGGTCCACAGTTGAATGATATCTCCTAAACCCATCCTGGCCTTTATCTCTATTACCATGGATTTCTAGCCAAATATTAATCTTCTTTTCCAAAATAATTCCATAAAGCTTGGCTAAAATCGGGCTAATCATAATGGTCCTATAATTAGAGGGAATGTTTCTATCCCCATTTTTAAAAATAGGAACAATGAGGCTTTGCATCCAGGGTTTAGAGAATCCCTTCTTGAGTGTTAAATTGAAGAGCTTGTGTATGTGACGGATAAGGATTGGCCCTCCAATTTTAAAAAATCCATCTTGGTAGCCTTCAATGTCCTTAGCTTTCCCATTTGTGAGCCGCTTAACCCTGAACTCTATGTCATCTAAAGACAAAACTTCATCCTTTGTAGGGACAATAGGAATGGTTTCCATGGCATTAGGGAACTTGTAAATACTTTTAAGATAGGATTTCTAGTCCGTTAAGGGAATCCTATTATTTTCTTTAGTATTGCGTTTTAGAATTTGGCGCGAGAACTTCTTAGGATCCAACTTGTATAGTTGTGAAAATTGCTCTTGCCTTTTATTGATATAGTATATTTTTTCCTTTTAATTAGGGATTTGTACATATTGATCTTATCGAGTTTTAAGGGCTCATTAGAAGCATCCCTAATGGGTTTCCTAGCAATTTTACATTCTTTATCATACAAGGGGTTGGTTGTTCTGTTATTCTTTTTATAGGACACCTTGAAAGAGAACTTGTTAATAGAAGTGGAAAGGGTAGTTGTAAAATTATGATAGAGTTCTTCAATGTTGTCCTTATAAGTCAGGATATTTAATTTACTACTTAAATCCTTTAAGAAAATGTAAACTTTACTTTTGTCAAAGTGAAAATTCCTTTAATTATCAGAATTCTCTTCAATGGTGCTCCTATGCATGGAAACTTTTAGATTTAAGGTTAAAGGTTTATGATTAGAGTCGGGCTCATGGTCATTTAAAATGTCAAAAGTTGGTATTTGGTTGGAAACGAGGATATCAGATATCACATAATCTACAACACTACTACCTAGCCCATGAATACATGTCATTTGGTTGGAGTTTGGACACTTCATTACTCCATTGCAGATTATTAGGTCTTGAGAGCTGCAGAGATTAACCAATTCAGTACCAAATGAATTCTCAATTAGGTCTTAAGAGATTATTTTGTAGCTATTAGATAAAACAAGGTCCTCATATAGCCATAAAATATTATGGTTGGAGTCATCTCTTAAAAGAGTAGCTTTTTTAGTTGCAGTCCTAGCATTAAAGTCTCTAGCAAGAGGATTGTTCTTCCCAAGAAGGCGATCTATAGGAGAAGGTGACCACGCAATCCATATCTTGGCTTTTGACCAAAAACTCTCCTCAGGGATGCAAATATGAACATGGGCGCACCATTAGTTTGGGTGACCAAGCAAATAGGGATCTAGATCGGGGAGACCCTAGAGTGGCCAAGAGGTTTTGGCGATCTTAGAGTGACCTCCGAGGATTACTGGGAGAATCCTAGTGTATCCATGGAAGGGGGAACACTCACTTCATCCCCACAAAGAAGAAACCAACAAGGGCGCAAACCCCAGTTGGTGCACCCTCCCTTCTGCCTCAGAAAACTTAGAGGAAATGATTACTCTCTAAGGTATAAGCATGGAAAACTTAGAGGAAATGATTACTAGCTAATGAGATAAGATTACTCTCAAAGGTATAAGCATGGAAAACAGAGTCACCATGAGGCAAACATGAAGGAAGGCGCATTGGTTATTCTTTAGAAACCCTAAAAATGAAACTGTCATGAATGTAAAATGAAAACTCATAAAAGAAAACAATCAAGACACATAGCTTTAGAAGGAAAGGTAATAATGCTTTATTTTAGTCCCGTTTCACCTTATATACCAAGGGAACCATTTATTTTACATATATTTAATTCCTCATCAAAACATTAAGAAGTGTTGCACCTAGGTGATTGACTTGTGCGCCCTAGGTGGGCATTCCCCTAAGTGGCCTCCTTGGCCCAATTCCTCCCTGTTTAGATCTAGAAGCATTCTGGCTTCCATGAAAAGATGCAGAAATTTGTTGTGCAATACATCAGTTGTGATCCACTTTTCTTGAGCTGGAGTTTGGCCTTGGTGGGCTACCAGATATGAAGTGTAAGTTTGGTGTCTTGTAGAGAGACTTCGAGTGTCCAGTATGGTGTCTTTGGCCAATGGGAGTTGGAAATCAGGAATGTTGTCCACTAGATGAATGGTGGTGACTGGTTCTTCCAAGATGGAAGGCTCAAACAACTTTAAGTGATTTACATTAATGACATTGTGGATTCCCAGTTGTGGTGGAAAATCCAACCTATATGCATTTTCTCCAATGGTGTTGAGTATTGGATACAGACCATATCTAATTGGGATACGCTTGTGATGGTTTCCTTTGAAGCACTTCTTATCCAAGTGTAACCAGACTTGATCCCCTGGTTGAAAGGCCATGAAGGTTATGTGTTTTTCATAGCGCTTCTTGGCATGATCTTACACTGCTTTGAGTGCTAATGTGACTGCACTGTGGTGTTGTGCAATTTGTTGGAGAAATCATTGAGCTGACAGTTGTTCCTTCTATTGATGGAAGATACCTTGAGGAGCCCAAGTGAGTGGAAGCTCGGTTGGAGATGTTGGTTGGAATCCCAAGAAGATTTCAAAAGGTGAAAAGCCTGTAGAAGAATGTGTTGCCTTGTTGTAGCTATGCTAGAGAATGTGTAAGTAATTGTCCCATTGTTAGTTGTGCCCAAAGTGAGTTCGGAGAGCATGAACCAAGACTCTTTTGACGACCTCTGTTTGGCCATCCGTTTGAGGATGGAATGCAGTAGAAAACTTGAGGTGGCACCCCAATAGCGCCCATATGGTCTTCCAAAATGTACTGAGGAAGCGAGAATCTCTATCTGAGATGATACTGCTTGGGAGGCCAAAATGGGGCTAGACATGACGGAAATAGAGTTCCCATGTTTGCGTTGCTGTAGTAGTCTTTGTGCATGGGATAAAAAGTGTCATTTTGCTAAAGTGGCATACCACTACCCAGATTGCATCATATTTTTTTTGGGTTATTGGAAGTCCACTTAGGAAGTCCATTGAAATTGAATCCCATTGCTGAGAAGGAAGCGGAAGTGGTTGATACAACCCATGCTTCCGGTTTGATGGCTTGGATTGTGAGAATAAGGCACAAGATATGATAATTTTTTCAACTTGAGGCTGCATGGAAGGCCAATGAAAATGGAGTTGCATATTTTGGGTGGTCTTTGTGTTCCCGAAGTGGCCCCCATAGGCTGAAGCATGCACTTCCATGATGATCAAGAGGCGGTCTTCTAAGTGTGGAATGCATAGAAAATTCAACTTATATAGCCATGCATCCTGGATAGTTTAGTCTAGGAAGGGGGTGTGATTGATCACTGTGGGGCTTTGAAAAGCTTCCTAAATATCTCGAAAGTCAGTGTCAGTAGCATATTGATCTTTCCATGTGTCATAAGTAACACAACGTACTTCTAGAATGGAAATAACTGGAGTGGGAGGCCGACTTAGAAAAACAACCATTTTATTAGAAGTGCCTTTCTTGTATCTAATGACTAAGTGAAATTGTTCAATGTAGGAGGCCCATTTAAGGTGCCTTTGTTCCTGAATCTTCAAATGAGAGCTGATGAAAATAAAAGGGTGGTGGTCGGTATGCAGAATGGATTCTTTACCCAACAAATAATGCCTCCATTGTTTGAGTGCTTGCACGAGACTATAAAATTCCTTGTCATAGGTACTATAATTTTTCTTTGCCTCAAATAGGGTTTCAGAGTGGCAAACAATAGGGTGTCCTCCATGTTTAAGTATGGCACCAATAGCATATTGTGAGGTGTTAGACTCAATCTCAAAGGGTTGGGAGAGGTCTGGCAGATGTAAAATAGGGGATGAGCAGAGGGCGTCTTTGAGCTGAGCAAAGTGAGTAGTTTCTTCTTTGGTCCAGATGAATGTAGAAGAAGTATTTGAGAGTTGATGCAAAGGTCGAGCGAGATTTGAAAAAGAGGGAATGAACTTACGATATAAATTGATGCCACCCAAAAAAAAATTCAACTCCTTAGCTGAAGAAGGTAGAGGCCATTGTTTCAATGCTTGGATGCGAGATGGATCTGGTTGAATAACCTCTGAGATGACTACAAAGCTGAGATAGGGGACTGAATTCTGACCAAAATATGATTTCTTCTCTTAAACCTACAACTTGTGCTCTTGGATAATTTGGAGAACTTGTCAGACATGTTGCATGTGAGTGTCCCATGTCCGACTGAAGATGAGAATGTCATCTAAGTAGATGACCACAAATCGACCCAAATGTTCTCTAACGATGTCATTGATGAGCCTCATGAAAGTGGTTGGGGCATTGGTGAGACCGAAAGGCGTGAATTTTCACTCAAAAAGAATAAATTTTGTCTTGAACGTTTTTTTCCAAACATCATCTGGGTTCATTCGAACTTGATGGTAGCCGACTGTCAAATCCAGTTTAGTAAACCACTTATCTCCTTGGAGGGTGTTGAGTAGTTCCTCAATTCATGGAAGGGGGTAACGGTTTTTTATTATGTCTTTGTTCAAGGCTCAGTAATCAGTGACAAGGTGCATTTCTAAGGTATCTCGTTTAGGGATGACAAAGGTGGTTGAAGCACAGGGAGAAGATGAAGGTTGGATGTGGCCATAGTTGATGAGTTCGGTCAGTTGTGTTTCCATTTCATCTGTGTTTTTTGGGGCCAAATGGTATGTAGGGGTGTTACGTAAAGAATATCCGGGGATGAGATGAATGGAATGGTCAATGTGGCAGGAGGGGGGAAGTCCCCCCGGAGGTTGAAATACCTCTGCGAACTCGTGGAGGAGGGGAGTCATAGTTTCATGAATAGGGTGCATTGTATTGTTTGGTGTTATTGGGTGCACCAAACAGAGAGAGACACATTGGTTTAAGTGTACATGTGGGATTTGTTCTTTGGTAGAAGGGGGTTTGGGTTTTGCTGCAGTCAAGATATAAGTGTGGAATTCTTTGGTAATTTTGCACTGGGGGGATTTGGATAGACATATAGCATTTATTTGGGTTTGGTATGGGATACCAAGCAACAAACCCGCACAATCCATGGGGGGGACATCACAGAGGATAGTATCTTTGAATTGGCCTATGGCGAAAGTGACTAGACAATGCTTGGAAACTAGGAGGGGAGGGCCATCCTTTTGGACCCATCCAATTTGATAGGGTTGCGGATGTGGAGTGGTGAAAATATTAAGGCGGTTGACAAGGGCTTGAGACACCAAATTTTTCTGGCTTCCATTGTCCATAATAAGTAAAGCCAAGGCGCTTTTGATTTGGCAGTTATGGGTGAAGAGGGGTTGGGTGGATGTGCTCGAGTCTTCCTGGGTCATTAGAATCGGTGAGGGATCTAATTCTGTGGGATTGTCCATAGGAACTTCTTTGGTATATTCTACTTGGGAAGGCGTAATGAGCTCAGTGAGTAGAGTTTTGTTGGTTTTTAGATATTGGATGATTCGACAATCTGATGAATTGTGTGAAGTAATTTTGTGGAATGAGCACTAGGGTGTCCTTGTAGTTGTATTAGGTGTGGTGTTTTGATTCCAAGGAGGTGGAAAGAGGGATGAGGGATGGGAGATGTATGGTTGAGAGGCGGGGGGGGTTGGTGTAAGGGCAGGAATGAGGAATACGACCTCTAGGAGCGACTTTCATTTCTATAGCCGAAGATCTCTAAAATGTTTTATCTAAAGTTGGATTCTCAAACAGCTCTACTTCTCGATGGAATTGAATTAATAAACCAACCACAAATTTTAATATGAGTACCTCTTCCAGATGTGGAACATGAATTAAGAGGTGCATATTGCAAAATAAGTCTATGTAGCCTTGCACTCCTTGTGAAGGGAGTTTTTGAAGTTGGTGCCATTTGATCCATAAGGATTGCACATACCCAGGTGGGTAGAAGCGATTTCTCAAAGCTTCGGAAAGTCAAGCCCAGGTTTTGATGGGTTGCAAAGTAGAGGATTCTGGAGCATCCCCAATCTCTATCACAAATGTGGTCTTCTCTTTCTCTGTATCCCACCAAGTTTGTGCCAGTCATTCTAATTGCAAGGCGGAAATCTAGAGTTTTATTTCCTCGGTAAGGCCTAGACATGTATTGAAATAGGTGGATAGGCTACGAATCAAAGAATCCACCATTTCACCATTTGTTTTCCCAAGAAACTGGGTAGTTGGATTCGAGTTTCCAACTGGAATGGATCTGGATTGTTTTGGTGTTTCATTCTGAGCAGCTCATTGAGGACAAAGCCAATATCTTGGACAACATTTGATGTGTTGGAATATGAGTCGAATGCCAAAATATATTTGCATGGAGGCATTGTGAGGCCAACTGAAGAGAAAAGGCACCCCTAGGTTGTAATGTTGAACAAAGGACTCTGTTTTGAGAACAGAGGAATCAAAACCCTGAGGAAACGAAGCTTGAACTAGTCTAGATGGAGAGATCTATATTGTTTTAGATCTGTGGAGCTCCTCTCTGTGGAAATGGAGATGTGGGATCCCTTGAGGCTTATGATATCTATGTATCTTCTTGCATAAAATAGAAACCCTGGAATGGGAAAACTCTGGATTATTTCATGAAACCCCCCCCCCCAAAAAAAAATTTGGCTCAATCTTCAATATCGAAAGATTTTCCATGGATCTTGAGGATCATATACCAATTGATCTTCCCAAGAAGGCAATCTATAGGATAAGGTGACCACGCAAGCCATATCTCGGCTTTTGACCAAAACCTCTCTTGAGGGACACAAATCTGAACAGGGAGCACCATTAGTTTGGGTCACCAAGGAAATGGGGATACAGACTGAGGTGACCCGAGAGTGGCCAAGAGGTTTTGGTGATATCATAGTGACCTCCAGGGATTAGTGGGAGAAGCCCAGTGCAACCATGGAAGAGGGTGCACTGACTTCATCCCAACAAAGAAGAAACCAGCAAGGGCACAAACCCCAGTTGGTGCGCCCTCCCTTTTGCCTCAGAAAACTCAGAGGAAATTATTTTCTCCCTAAGAGAGTGGCTAGCTAATGAGATAAGCTTACTCTCAGAGGTGGAAGCATGGAAAACGGAGTCACCAGGAGGCAACCATGAAGGAAGGTGCACTGGTTATTCTTCAGAAACCCTAAAAGCAAAATTGCCATGAATGTAAAATGCAAACTCAAAAAATAAAACAATCAAGACACATAGCTTCAGAAGAAAAGATAAGAATGATTCATTTTAGTCCCAGTTCACCTTATATACCAAGGGACCCATTTATTTTACATATATTTAATTCCTCATCAAAAGGTGAAGAAGTGTTGTGCCTAGGTGATTGACTTGTGTGCCCTAGGTGGGCGTTCCCCTAGGTGGCCTCCTTGGCCCAAGGATATTACCTTCATTTTTCAAATTATAAATATCACGTTCCAAATTATTATAGGGACAATTTTTATCTAGATTATTTTTCTTATAAAAAGTAGAATTAATAGGTGCAAAATAAAAAATTGCTATGTACATCTTCTTACAATTGATGTCTGAAATTTCTATCCAAATGTATTGATTAAGAGGGTCAATCTTATGAACTTGAATGTGAGGAGAATTTTATTTTTTAATATAACAAGTTATGCCTCCTATCCCTCTATGGTGGGATTTTTTGTTCCATGTCAACCACAAGACAAATCCTTCCATGTTAGGGACCTCAGACTCCTCATGCTCCCAATTTTCAGCTAGACAGATAATATCAATATCACTTGGGATCCAACTTATCATAGGACCTTTGCACCATGGAAAGACATGACAATTCCAAAAAAGGATCTCGAGTGTCACAAATTCCTATTTATTATTATCCTTCTAGTCTCTATCCCAAACAATAGCTTTTCAATTTCTAATTATTGCCCATTTTCCTTCTTTCCTGGCTTCTTTTACCTTTTGAACTTCCTTCCTTAATTCAGCTTGGTCTTCGAGAATGAGGTCTTTATTTATAAATATTCTTGACCCTTTTAATCTTGAAGATTTACTAAGTATACTATATTTATGGTCATTACAACTTACTATGACACATATCAACCTATCTTTGTGATCCATTATATTTCCTAGCCTCTTTTCTTCTATGAGGTAAGTTGTATCAATTTGTGTTTTATTTTTTAATTCTTGTTTTACTATTGCTAGCATATCCTCTTCTTGTTGTTATTTTATACCCAAAATTATGAGGTTCAAGGCTCTTTTGTTACGCTCATGGTTCAATTCGATTAGCTTATTTATTTCCTCTTTGATGAGTTTGATATCAAATCTATTTTCCATATTACTCAGGTTCAAATTGTTGGTTAGTTTTTCTTCTAGCTCTTTAATCCTATCTCTAAAGTTGTGATTTTCTTCAACTCCTCCTTCTTGGGTTGATTTTTTATGTTTTTCCATTTCTTGAATTATATCCTTCACTATCTACAATTCACTCTTGAACAATAAGAATCTATCCTCTATTTGAGTTTGAAGGGTATCTTTAATTTTTTTATCAATCATTGCCTCTAGCTCTATTTGGAGTTTTACATCTCTTTCTTCACTCCTTTTTTCTAATGTTTCTAACTCTATTTGGATTTTGTCATCTCTCTCTTCTCTTCTTTTTTCTACTGATTCCATATAATAGTAAAGGATATCTAGGGTGATTTTGGGGGACCTCCCCTTGTTAGGATGAATTTTTGGAATAGGTGGTGGAGTGCTCATATTGAAAAGAAGAGAAAAAAGATGTAACAATTATTATTATGTATTTACTTTATCTCTCAAATCAACTTTTACTTATGAAACTTAATATATATGTGTGTGTGTGTGTGTGTGTGTGTGTGTGTGTGTATTTAAATCTCTTTACTTAAAATTAAAATTGGATCAAAGTAAAAAGTGACTCACCTCATTTCAAATGTCTAAATGCTCAACCCGACCAAAAATAATTTCTGAAAATCGCAAAGTAAAAACCAAAGAGAAATATTATTCTTGTTAAAAACCCTAGATATATAATCTTAGAAATAAAATATCTTCTTATAAAAAAATAAATAAATAAACAAACAGAGAAGTATTATTCACGTTTAAAACCATTGAGATATCATTTCAAAACAACAAAGAAGTAGTATTCCCCTTCAAAACCGAGGAGAAATATCATTTTTTGTTTGTTAATTTGTGCGAGACCTGTTGGCTACGCGATTAACCTGTGGCTTGAGAAACCACGACTCAGGGGCATCTAAGTCGTCAAAATCACCCAGGGATCGCGCCCGGCCTGAGCCACACCAACCCTTAACATGGTTGGATTTTTTTTTGTCCCCGCAGGTTTCGAACCAGTGACTTTAACATCACGGAGTGGCTTAACAACACACTCCGTCACCGACTGTCCTACACCTCGGGGACATTATTAATGTATTATTTTATTATTATATCAATACTTTATTAATTTATTACTTTAATATTATTTAATGTATTGACTTATTAATGTATTCTATTATTAGCATTAATTAATTACTACAATAATAATTTTATATTTGTACATTACAATATATATGAATACTTTAATTTAGATATTATATTAATGTATTAATCAATTAATTAATGCATTAGTTAACTTTAAATTCACCAATATGTTAATATCTTTTAATATATTACTATAATTTATACTCTAATACATTAATATAATAATGTATTAATACATTATAATAATTTATAAATGTATTATTATAATATATTAATACTTTACTAATGTATTAATAATTAATAATTAATAATGTATAAATATATTAATTATGATCATTATAATAATGAGTTAATACATTATTACAATGTATTATTTGTATAATGTAGTATTATATTATTAATGTGTCATTAATTTATTATTGTATAGTGTTCTATTTATGTATTATTTTAATGAAGTATAAATACTTTATTAACTTATTATTACTTTAAATAATGTAATACTTTAACATTTTTTCATATATTATTGTTTTATTAATGTATTTTTTTAATAACATTACTAATTTTACCTATTTATGTATTACTTTAATGAAGTACAAATACTTTATTAACTTAAAGTGGTTGTTGCTAGTTTTAATAAGACTGAAGTAAAAGTAGATAAATTTAATATTGTTTTTATTTTATTTTTTAAATAAAATTTTGTTTTTGTTAATAGTAAAGAAATAATAAGATATTGTAAATATGTTAATCGTGATTTAGAAAATCAAGAGTTTTTGTTTTATTTTAATTAGTGTAAAGATGAAAATCAACATTGCTTAAATAACAAGTGTTGCATGGCAACTAGGTTGAATTGGGAATAAATGCACAGGAATGGGGAAAAGGTAGTGGAGGCAGATGGAAACTACAATGGAGATGTGGCAAGAAACATGAAGCAGAGGTGGTATCATTGCAATAAATGACACGTGGCCCCTAGAGTCCCATTTATATTTTGAAACTATATAATATATTTTTCCATGTTCAAAATTTCTGTTTGTTTTGTCTCTATATGTGCCAACACAAAAAAATTATATTAAAATTAAATAAACACAATTTCTTCATAAAAATCTATGAGGACATATATATAAAAGGAGATAAAAAATAGTTTTGAAATTAAATAAATACAATTTCTTGACATTGAGCATAGTGGAAGATAAAAATTTATGAGGACATATATATAAAAGGAGATAAAACACAGTTTTATTTGAAATATATCAAAAAATAATATTGTCTGTTACATATTCCTATAATTTAAATGTGTTTGTCATATTGAATGGGATTGGGGCTCCCGCGGACCATAAGATAAATATATACAAGAAATAGGACCATGGAAAGAAGAACTGGGCGACGGTAGAGTGTAATACCTGAAAAGAATAAATTGAAAGGTATCGGTATTTGGCTAGACATTTCTATTTAAAAATGTGGAATAACTGGATTGATAAAGAAAGCATGATGTGATCAGTATAGACTTACAATGATAGTACATATCATACAGTGATGGTACATATCACCCCTTTTGCTATTTGCTTTCTGATGCCTTTTGATTTCTTTCGTCGACGACTACTAGAATCATGGAAACTGTTTGTTGCCTTTCGTCGGCAACATGCTTCAATTCCCTCTTGATCCATTCTTCAATGTAGCTTCTCAAGGGGGCGACGTTGATCTCATTCAGGATTTTTATTTTGAAAATTTCTTTTTTTGATTCCCTTAGATCGATAGAAATATTATGCAGAGCCTGATCAATTTGTTCATTTTGTACCAAATAGTTGATTAGTCAGTTGTCGATGTCATCTTCACCATATTCAAGGATGCTATAAAAAATTTCCAAAGACAACGCCTTAAAAATATTAACATGTTTATTGAAGGCTTTCTTAGTTAAGGACAAGGAGTTGACGATTAAGTTGGTGTCTTGGAAGTCATTGGTCCTTTTAGCTAAGTCTATTTTAGTCATCTTTGTGAATAATTTTTATTTGTTTGATATGGCTTGTTCAAATGACTAGACAATGAGATACATGTTCTTCACTTTTCCTTTCCAGCATGCATTTAATTGAGTGATCCAGTTTTTGGATGGGAGATCTTGTTGTCTTCTTCTCGTTTCTATCATGTCTTTTTCAATAATTAATTTTTTGTACTGGCTGTCAAAAACAATGTTGTAGAACATGAAGGATTCATCTTCGTCAAAATTTTCAGTATTAGGTATGTCCATTGGATGACTATGTTGGATCGCATCCCTGGGATGATCAATGTAGTGAAATACGTTATCGAGATCAGGCTCAAGTTCCATGGTCTCACTCTCAATTTCGAGCTCTTCCACCTGTCCCATAATTTTTTTTCTCTTCTTGTCCACTGGAAGCTTGTGAGAACTATCAATTTTAGGGTGAGGAGGGTCATTATTTCCTCCTTCGTTTAAATAATTTTGAGTTTCTTTGTTGATGTCGTGGCCCATTGGAGCGATTCTCCCGTATGTCATACTTTTGGGAGTGTTATTCGTCGATTGAACACTCTTCTCGCCGGGGCATTTTCCCTGTTCCTTGTACAATACAGTGCTGCTTTGCAGTGTCTCTAGGTCACCAACATCAGAAGAAGGAGAGTTTCCATCAATGTCTTTGTTTTTGGTCAAGCATTTTTTGAAAAAAGAATTGTCGAAGCCATGTGTTTGTAAATGTTCTAAAAAAAATTATTAGGGTCGAAGCCTCTTAGGATTTCAGCATATATTAGGTTCAAGTTGTTGAAATGGTTTGTGAATTTGCCAATTTTTTTGACGTTCCTCAACACAAAGTCCCTGAATTTCGAAGGCAGAGGAATGACCTATTTTTTTCTCTTCTCTTGGAATAGATGTAACCAGTAGTTGTATTTCTTTGTTATTTTTGAAACAAACATTATGTCTGTAATATGACATGGAAGGAGAGCATGTTTTTCCCTGCAGCCAAAAGTACTTATCACAGTGTAATTATCCATATGTTCAAGTGCCCCCTTCCTGTCCAAAAACCCAGTTGTCTGGTCAGATATGCATAGAGCATCTTCTCCTAACAATAAAACTTTGAAAACAGACACAAAGACATTAAAAAACTCATAAAAACAATAGGAGGTCATGTTCTTCCATAAGGCCTGGTACAAGAACGTTACTAGGTCGAATTCTCAGTTTACCTTCTTGGACAAAGATAGTTTTGGAAACTGACAGCAATTTGCTATCACAAAAACCAAGTAGGATGACATATAAAATTTCTTGTCCTTTTTGAATCTTGACAATTGGGAACAAATTTCATGGGAAAATAGCTTGCCCCAATAAAAAATGGCTTGTTCCTTGACTGCGAAATACAAAATATAAATATCCATGCAGGAAATAGTTGTTGTGGACTTCTGTCCCATTATTCTTGTAAATAGCCAGGCAATTTCCCTGAATGGATTTCTAAATGAACTAACCTGCAAGCTTGCGATATCTTCACGAACTACCATCGGGTCTTCCAAGAACTCGGGAAAGAGGTCCAACCTATTATTATTCTTTCTTAGGAACTTTTTGGAATCTTCTCCTTTGAACATCAATGTTGGCTCTGACAATCTTAACATCTGGTGGAAGAACTGAGGTGACAAAGAAACAAAAGAGTGGTCCTGCAATGGAATAATTATTTGGCCTGGAATATATTTATCGACGGACCAAGAGACCAACTCTTTACAGTCAAAAACTTCATGGACACAGCCTACACGACCAATCCCAGACGTCCAAATTACTTCATTCTGGGTGACAGGGGATGAGTAATAAGAATATGCCTTGGACCACTGGAAGTTATGGTCCTCGCACCCGAAGATGTTCACGGTATCTCCACAGAACTATTGTCGAGATGATGCGATAGGTTTATGAAAACGTTTGTTTTCTCCAGATGATGTTTGAAATGAACAGTTCGAGGTGATAATATATCCCTCCACAAATGTTGGTTTAATTCCTATGAATGGGAAATCTCCTCGATCCTTTCTCTCATTAATGAAAATCTCTATGGGTGTTGCATGATGAGTTGTTTGTAGTAAAACTTACTTATTGCATATTTAGAAGTGTGAAGGTGGCGGGTACGATGAAGAGGAATTAAGAATTGGAGGTTTAGGGAATGTGCCAACACGACGATGTGCGAACGATATTCCTTGATTTTGAAATCAACACTGGGAAGGGATAATATAACCCTCCACAAATCTTTATTTAATGAATATTAATAGGAGATCTCGTCAAGCCTTTGGCTCATCAATGACAATCTATACGGTTCCTTGACGATGAGTTGTTAGAATTAAAGGTCACTAATTTAATATTTAGAAACAAGATATATAT
>ML805807.1:10509-25789 GCA_009831015.1 Picea engelmannii | reverse complement strand
GAATGGCAAGGTATGAAAAGCGGTCGAACGATATTCAAAGTAGGGTTACGGGGGATACTCGGGAGAGGTGAGTGTCTGACGGTCAAATTTTATGTCTCAATTTTTTTTACTGCAAAACGTGTAAAATGTAAGAGAGCATGATGGGGCAGTTCAACGGGAGGTCTGTATATTTGTAGAATTATGGGAAACTGGTTAGGTATGGAATAGGGAAATGGTCAGTCGGACTCATTTTTGAAATTGAATATTGAAGAATTAGTGAACGGGCCAAACCGACGCCACACAAATGACATTCCATGATGTTTGAAATTAACACTCAAAAGGGATAATCTAACCATCCCTAAATTTTGGTTTTATGCGTATTAATGGGAGATATCCTCAAATACTGGTTGAGCATTAATGCTTGCTAATTGCATAGTTAGAAATAAGACCTTATATGTACACACACACACACACAACATATATATATATATATATATATATATATATATATATATATATATATATATATATATATACAATCGTTTTTATTATAAGTAAGACTTGTATCTGTACATAAGTATGAACAATGGTCAAATGGGATTGAAAGTAGAGTTGCAAGAGATATGGAGGAGAGGTGACCGCCCGACGTATATATATAAACAATCTTTTTTATTATAAGTAAAAAATATGGGGCTGTCCACTGGACGATTTGTATATTTGTGAAATTTCGGGTGTTGTTTGCAGGTCGTGGAACAATGGAAGGGAAATTTTGAGCCCGCCTGTTGTGGACTCGTTTTCACTAATGTATTGAAAATTTTAATAGATATCGCATTACCTGGAAAGATCTTTTTTGCATCTATATTGCAGATTTTCGAGTGTTATTTATAGGTTGCAGAACAATGCAAGAGCAATCTTGAACCCGCCTACATGGTAGGCCATAAGTGAAAAAGTTGGTAGGTATTTCTAATAGATATCCCATTACCTGGCAGGATATTTTTTCCATGTTTCTGTACAAGTTGTGTAGGAAACATTATTATGACGGTCTCCTTGAGGCATGGTGAGATGTTAGCATTAAAACTCAGTTATTTCATACTTGGAAAGAAGTGCAAAGGGCAAGGGAACATGAAATAATGATTAGGAATTGGATATTTCTTGAACCTGCCAAGTCGACAATCCGCAAAAGAAATTCGAATAAATGGTGAAGTATGGAAAGAAGATGGATGAGCTTCAAAATGGGGTGACAATAGTCCCACAGGAGACGTGAGGACCCAACGGTCAAATTGTATGTCTCAAAAATTTTCAGTGCAAAATGTGTACCACGGAAGAGGGGATGATAGGTAGACTATAATATGGAAGTCAGTATGATATGAGATTTCGGTTGTAAATTTGTATATCACGAAAGTTAGGGTGTTGTTTGTAGGTCATGAAACAATAGAACTGTAATCTAAAGCCCGCCTACCCAGGAATCCACGGTCGGAGAAGTGGTTGGGTATGGAATGGGGAAGTAGTCAGTCAGAGTCGCGATATAAAAGCATGAGTGAAAATGTAAACCCGCGAGTGCGCCAACCTGCACAACTAGAAATTTTTGGGAAAATGACTAAGTAACGAGAAACATAAAGTATAGGGAAAAGTGAAATGGGAATTTTGTTAAGTATAGAAGACAGAAAAGAAGGGTTAATATATTCACATCTGTAATAGATATCCCATTTCTCAGAAATCTCTTTTCTACATGTTTCTGGAGAAGTTATATACTTATTGCATATTCTTGGAAAGAAATGAAAAGGTGGCGGGCACAGAAAACAATGACTAGGAATTGGAAATTGTCTCAACCTGCCAACTCGACGATCCGAGAAAGAGATTGGAAGAAATTGTCATGGAAAGCGATCAAACAAGCTTAAAAATAGGATGACAAGGGTTCCCGAGGTGACATGAGGCCTCGACGGTCAAATTGTATTGATCATAACTTTTGAGTTCATACTGAGTAACATGGAAGAGGGGCTGATGTAAGAGTCCAGAAGTCAATTTGTATATCGCAGAAGTTGGGGGGTTCTTTTCAAGTCAACACTGGAAATGAAATCCGCATGTCTGTGAATATGCAAGCAAAAAATTAGGGCAAGTATGGAATTGGAGGCATGAAAGAGATTCAAAGAAATGGCTAAATATGGAAAGCAAATGTAGGGGCTTCAAAATGGAGTGACAATAGTTCCCCAGGACACGTGAGAACCCGAAGGTAAAATTGCAGGTCTCATAAATTTCATGTGCAAACTATGTATCATGGAAGAGGGTATGATGTGGGAGTGTGGTAGTAATTTTTTATGTCACAGAGGTTCGAGTGTTGTTTGCAGGTCACAGAACAATGGAAGTGCAATAGAGAGCCTACCTACCTAGGAATCCACGATCTAAAAAGTGGCTAGGCATTGAATGGATAGGGGTCGGTCAAAGTGGCGATATAAAAGAATCAACACAAATGTGAACTCGTGAGTCGGCCAATGAATGCATTGAGACATTCTCAGAAAAACGAATAAGTAACGAGAAAGAGAGAGTAGATGGGAAAAAGAAACAAGAATTTGGTTAAGTATAGAAGAGGGAAAAGAAGGTCCAATATATTCAAATCTGCAATATATATTCCATTTCCTGGAAAGATATTTTCTATATGTTTCTGGAGAAGTTGTATACATACTGCATATACTTGGAAATAAATATGAAAGTAGCAAGCACAGGAAAAAACAACTAGAAATTGGAAATTTCCTGAGCCCGCGAACTCGACGATCTCTGAAAGAGATGTGAAGAATTGGTCAAGTGTGGAAAGCAGTCAGATGGAATTCAAAATAGGGTGACAAGGGTTCCCGAGGAGAATAAGGCCCCGACTATAAAATTGTATATATCAAAACATTTTAGTGCAAAATGCGTAACACGAAAGAGGGGTTGATGTGGGATTCCAGAAGTAAATTTGTATATCGCAGAAGCTAGACTATTGTTTGCAGGTCATAGAATAATGGAAAGTGAAATTTAGACAAAGAAGCACTCGGTCGGAATCGCCATATAAAATAATGGATGAAAATGTGAATGCGTGAATCCGCCAACTTGCGCAGCAAGACATTTTTGGGAAAAACGACTAAGTAACCAAAAAGAGAAACTACAGGGGATAAAAGAGTGGGAAAATAGAAAGGCAGAGGGAAATTTTCGTAAGCGGGAATTGGTTTCAAACAAGCCCCATTATTTTTTATTTTTTTTTAAGTGAGTTTAGGAGCTTGTATTACTAAAAGGTAATTATAGTACAAAAAGGGGAACTTTCTGGTCTACCAAAAAGGAAACCAGGCCAGAGGTTCCTGAGTTGCGTTTTCTGAAAAGAGCAAGGGGTATGGCTGGACTGCAACCATGGGAAACCAGCCCAGTCCTACCATATCCAGTTGTTGACAAAATAATTACAACAGACATAAAAAAGAGAAACAGAGATTTAAATAGATGCGGGACTGACCCGACTGATTTCCAATAGAATAACCAGGCGCTAGTCCAGGATGATGATATGCTTCTTTCCTTCATCAACTTGGCCCTTGTTACCCTCCTTTTGGGAGACCATGCAAGTCTTTCTGATGTGTGCTAGAATTCCGCTCCCGTCAGCTAGCGTGATGTCCATGTGATGGACATAGCATAGGTAGAGGTGGAATTGAGCAACCAACCGCTCAATCTTGGCTTGCTGGACCTTATCGACCTCACTTAGAAGTCTGGTAATGGTTTCCAAACCACTGAGGAATCTCAAGATTTCATTCAACAGTTTCATGTGTTCCTTGTTGTTCTCTCATCTGGCGTCCTCCCTTTCTAAGCTCACCTTGCCAATCAACATCCTTGTTTGCCATGCCATATCCATTGTTTTGTGGTAGAGGGTTTCCCTGAGTTGCGTGGCTCCTGGGTCAGTTACCCAGTCTATTTCCTGGGTTAGAGCATCCCATGTTTTTCCCTTGCAACTTCTTTTGATTTACTTTTCCATGCGGTTAATGGTCACTTTCCCTTTCAGTGCAACTAGGGTGTGGAAGGTGCTCTCTATGTCTATGGCCGCCTGTTCCATACTTGAAACCCAACGGGGATTATTCTAAGTTCCCTTCCCTAGGAGGTTCTGTTTGTTGTGCGTTCTCTTCATTCATACCATCCTATCTAGCCTATGGAAGCTCCTTTGTTGGATTCTCAACCTGTTTCCTGCCCTTGTGTCTATGGTGGTTCTTACAGTTACGCTCTTCTATTTATATCTATTCTTTTTTTTTATTCTCTTATTGATATTTCCCTTCGGTGGGCTCGTCCTTCTAAGCATGGTCTGCCCGTAGAGGTGAACATTCCTATTAGTTTTCCCCGTTGCGGTAATTATGATCATGATGACTCCACAATTATACCTGTACGGACCCTTTCCCTTGCTCAATCGATAGCCTAAAGAGCATATACCCATACCTGATCTTTGGCGTGGTGGGTCTATATTGGTTTGTGTCAAACCCTCTTGCCTTATGTCATTCGTTGCATGCTGAATGTCATCGATACTTTCCCACAGTCTTTCCCTACAATTCTTACGATTGACACAACCTTGTTGTCGTACCCTCACCTGTTGTATAATCTCATCTTGCATTGTGATTGGTGGTCACGTGTTGGGTAGTCATCTTCTGCCTAGGTCCTTCGTGCCGACCTCTGGGTCTTTTTCTACCCTACTCGATGTGATATTTCATGCTCAAGTTGTTGTCACATGTTATTTTTTTTCTAGTTAGAGGTAGTACATTCTAAATTGTCCTTCCAGGATGTTGAGCCAGGTAGTATATAGTACCGGTTCATCCTTGCTAACCCCCTCGCTGGAAATTCTATCTACCAGGACATTTGTTGACCTGCGTACCCAATGCAACTCCACTGTGTTAATCATTTGCAGATGCTCCTGAATTTTTTGTAGGGAGTGTGCCAAGCACCAGTGTCTCTATACTTTGCCAACTCTGGTGGAATTTTGGAGTCTCTTCACCGTGTTGATGACCAAGGTGGATTCACCTTCCACAATAGTGTTGGTCATCCTTTTGCGGCTTATAATTTCAAGCCCGACCTCTAGGGATCCAAATTTCACTGCGTTGTTGGTTAAGTTTCCCATACTCCCAATGTACAGTCGGATTATGTTTCTGCAACTATCTCTGATCATCGCTCCCATCCCTGTCATTCTTGGGTTTTCTTTTTCCACCCCATCAAAATTTAATTTAAGGAACCATGCTGGAGGTGGTGTCGAGTTGTTCTCTCCTAATTGGATTTGTGGTTGCCACCCTACCTGTGTATTTTTGTGCCCATCTTTTAGGTGAAAAAATTCCAGGATTCGGGAGTCTTGGCCTATGAGTTGTGATTTTCCAGTCTAGCAGTTGCGACTATGCATTGTTTCTCGTATTTGTGAGATTATTTCTTCCTTGAGTTTCCCTTCCGGAAGGTTTTCATTCCTGAAGATGCATCGGTTCCTTTCTTTCCATATTTCCCATATGATCATCCCTGACATGAGATTCCAACAAAGGTTTACCATTTTATTTTTTCTATAAATCTCCTTCCAGTTATTGATGGTTGCATTGATGTTCCCTTGGGTCCTATTGGACTGGAGAAAGATGTTTTCCATCCAATCCCAAAACTTTGCTATTTAATTACATTCATCAAGGAGGTGATTTGTTGTTTCTTACCTTGCTTGACAGAGGTGGCATTGTGATGGGCCTATGAAACCCCTTTTCCTTAGGTTTTCCCAGGTTAGGATTCGGTTGTGAAGTACTAACCATTTGAAAATTTTGATTTTTGGCCACTGGGGGTTGTCCCAAATATTTCCCCACTATTGTGATAGATCTTCTTGGTCCTGAGTTATGATCTAATTGTGGTCTTATTTTAAGTTGAATTCCCCACAATTTTTCCTGCCCCATCTTATTTGTTCCTCTTCTTCTGAGACTATAATTTTACTTTTCCCCAATTCCTCCTCCACCTCCTTTGCTATTGTTGTGATCCGATCTCTATTTTGTGGATTGAGATTGTCCTAGAATTTCCATCTGTCGCAGTCATTTCCATGTTTCCAATAGTCATGGATTTTGATTTTGCCTTGCGCGATCATCTCCTATTGGCATTCCTTCCTATTTGGATTTTCCATTCTGGGTTCTTGTTGCCATGCATCCTCCCAGAATCTGGCTATTTTACCATTCCTCACTTCCCAGAAGTTGTGTTTCTGAATCCAGATTTTGTTTATCCAGGCCAAATTCTAGATGGATAATCCCTCCCTTGTGCCCATAAAGAGTATTCTATATTGTTCATTGATGTTCGGGGCATACTTGGCCATCCATAGGGTTTTCCACGGTGTTTACTTTTCCTTAACCCATCTCCACCAGAGTTTCACCCCGTAGGCTTCATTGGTTACATGTGGGTCTTGTAACCCCAATCCTCCTTTGATTTTGGGTTTGCAAACCTTCTCCTAGGCCACAAGGGCCTATTTTTTCTTTCTTTCTACTCCATGCCATAGGAAGTCCCTTTGGATGGTTCTTATTTTTTGGAGTATTCCTTTGGGAGTGGGGAACACTGACATCATATAAGTCAGAATTGCTTGATGAACCGCTTTGGTGAGATTAAATCTCCCTTCTAGGTTGAGGGATATCTAAGTCCAGTTTTTCACCCTCTCCTGTAGTTTGTTGATCACTCCTTCCCAGTTTTCCATGTTGCATGCTCTGTCCATCACGGGGATTCTCAAGTATTTCATTGGGATCGTTTTGCATTCAAACCCCAAAATATTTGCCAGGTTTCTTTGGATTGTTGGGTTGGTATTGAAGAAGTAGATCATGGATTTGGAGTGATTGATATCCATGCCTGAGGCTTTCCCAAAGTCTTATAATATTTTTTTATAATCTTTCTCTTCCTTTACCATGGGTGTGCCATGGAGTAAGGTGTCATCAACGAATTGTTGGTGCATAGAGGTAGGGCAGTTTTCGAAAGATTTGATGCCTGGTATTTCCCCTGTTGTGTTTGTGCTTTTTATGCATCTACTGAGTCCTTCCATCATCATAATGAATAGGAAAGGTGATAACGGGTCTCCTTTCTTGATGCCTCTTGATAGACATAAGGGTTTGGTTGGAGCGCCATTGATTAAAAGCGAGTAACTTGTCGTTGAGACTAGGCTGACAATCCAGTTGATCCAGTGTTGTGCAAAGCCGAAAGCTTCCAGAGTCTTGACCATATAGTGCCAGCTAATTTTGTCATAAGCCTTTGCTAGGTCAAGTTGGATTATCATCCCCCCTCTCCTCTAGAGTTTCAGTGTGTGTATCAGCTGATGGGCATGGATGATGTTGTCCACAATTTTTCACCCTTCTACAAAACCCGCTTGTTCCTGTGAAATCAGTGTGTGTAGGAGAGGTTTTAGTCTATTGGATATGAATTTGGAGATTATCTTGTAGACCACATTGCATAAATATATGGGTTTGTAGCGGTCTAGGGTCCTTGCTTCATTTTCTTTGGGGATTAAAGTAATCATTGTGGCATTTAGCACTTTAAGAATGGAGGTCGAGCGTCTGGAGTCTTCCAACACCCCATAAACATCATTATTGGCCAATTCCTAGCAGGCTTTTAAGAATTCCACCGTGAAGCCATTTGGGATGGGGCCTTTCCATTTCACATCTTCTGGACGACTTGGTCAACTTCCTCCTTAACGATGGGTTTGTTTAGGTTGATATTTTGTTCCTCGGTAACTAGATTGGGGATGAGCTGAGTTATCCTTTGTATGGCCTCCATTCTGTATTGGTTGGGTTCCTGGGCTATCCCCTAGAAGTGGTTTTTGAGTATGTTTTCAATCTTCTTGTGGGACTCTCTCTCGATCCCATCCCGATCCTGAATTTTCAGGATTTTGTTGTGTGATCTTCTAGCAATGGTTTTTATATGAAAAAACTTTGTGTTCCTCTCTCCTTCCATTATCCACATGATTCTGGACTTTTGGCTCCATAGAGTCTCTTCCTGCTGGCATCTTGCTTCCCATTCTTGGGCCATTTGGGTCTCTTCCTTTTTCCTATCCTCTGTATAGCCCTCATCTATGCACATTTTCTAGAGTTTCTTTATTCTGTCTTCAATATTTTTCTTTTCTTGGTTTACGTTTCCAAATATTTCCTTGTTCCACTCCTTGAGTTTATGTTTGATGTACCTAAGTTTCTTATAAATATTGAAAACTCTTGTCCCTTGCTCTAGTTTTTACGCCCGCCACCATTGGCTGATATTCTCCTTGAAAGTGGGATGGCTGATCCAAAATTTCTTGAATCTGAACGGTCTATTCCTCGGTGTGGTTTGGAAGTCCGCTTCCAATTGGACTGGCCAGTGGTATGAACCCCCCCAGGGAAGGATGTTGCAGTCCAAAGTTAAACCCTATAGAATAATGGACTCTGACACCAAGAATTTGTCTAGCCTCATCACAATATTATGTTTATTTATCCATTTGTTGTTCAATGTGAACTGGCCATTATTGGTTTTGATTTCCACCATCTCCATTGTGTCAATAAACACTGAAAATTCTTCTGCATATCTATCCAGTATCCTGGTGCCTCCTTTTTTTTCTGCAAGTGTCATGATGATGTTGAAGTCCCCTACCAAGATCCAATGGAGGTTGTTGGAATGGGCTCTTAGGTTTTCCAGGTCTAGGATCATTCTTATGTTTTCTTCAACCATCTGGGGACCATACACATTAGTGCATAGAATCACCTCTGTGTTACCTATTATTTGCATGTTAGCCAAAAGTGTGTGTCTGGTGGCTTCAACTGCTAGTAAATTCATCACTTGTCGGTTCCACAAGATGAGAATACCATCTGTCATCTGATGTCCTTCGACAGACAATGTCTTGTACTTTCTCCATTCATTTTTGCAAATTGTTTCCATTCTGTTTACAGTGCATATTGTCTCTTGGATGAAACAGAGGTTCGGTTGTTTCTTCGTCAGTCTGTTTTTAAGGATTCTTTTCTTTTGTGGGTTGTTTAGGCCTCTAATATTCCATGTTATAATAATATTCATTTAAACATGCTGGGGGGAGTGGGGAAAGATATTCTTTATCTTACCTGAGTTTATCAGTAGAGCTCCTAGTTCTTGTAGGGCTACGTTGTTTGATTTCCTTTATTTCTTCCTTCTTGCCTACTTGGGTGAGATCTGGAGTTGTCCCTCGCCAGTTTTGATTTTGAGGTGTCCTATCTCCCCGTGCATGTGCTTGAGCCCTCTGGATTTTTCTTTCTCCCTTAGGAGGAAAAGATATTGGATACGATCTAGTTTCTCCACTGGTACATTATATACGCCCTACCTTTTCCATTGTTTCAATATGTTCAGGAGATCTATTTCTTACTTTTCCACTATATCTCTGATATCAGGGCCTTCTGTTCCTACCTCACTTGGCATCATTTCTGCATCTCCATCTGCTACCTTCATGGGGGTGTTGGTGTCTCTAGTTTCTCTATCCATAGAAGTTACGCTACTCCCATGTTCCATCCTATTGCTTGGGCTATTTGTGTTCTCTTCTGTGGTTTGTTCCTTAGCTTCTCTGGATTTTACCTTTTCCTTTCCTCCTTCTTCCCCTTTGTTGTTTTTATCCTACCCTTTCATTTGGGTCCTAGCTTCCAGATTGCTACCCATTGGGGCTTTGCTTGGTTTCTTGTTTTCTCTCTTTCTATGGTTAGGCTTGATAAAACCATCCTCATCCTGCTGTATTGTTGTGTTTTCCTCTTCTTGTTTTTTATTGAGAGGGATTTCTCTGAATAGGTGACCATGTTCATGGAATCTTTTGCATCTAAAATGGATCTACTCGTAGTCGATTCTTTGTATCGATTCCTCATCCCTGAATTCCAGGCTTATGGCTTCTGAGAGTGTCACTGAAACATCCATCTCTACGCAGATCCTTGCGTTGGAGGTATATATCCCTTTTAGGGTTGCTTTCAATGTCTTCACATATTTTCCAAGTTTGTTCCCGATTGCTTCGAAGGTGGAGGGTAGCCACTAGTCTAGCAGAAGGGAGTAAAGCCTCAACCAAATGGGTACATTCTTGAAGGTTTGTTTCTTTGGGGAGAATATTTCCTTCCATGGCCACATGTACAGTCCTGCCAAATTGTGGATGTATGTCCCCCCTCAAGTATTCTATCCCTGCCCTCCAAGTTCATGAATATTTATGTGAAGAAGCCTTTCAACCCCAGGTGGAGTTGCACTTCTCCGCTTGGCTTCCATTGGTATTTTATCCAATTGAGAAAAGTTCTCTCTATGGTCCACAAACCCATGATATTGAAAATGAGTGCATGCATCTTCATCTGGTCTCAGTAGAGTTGTGTTTGTGGGTCCTCCAGTATCACCTTGTGTATCAGTGTTGTCTTAGGTTTACATGGGTTGCGGCCTTCTACTCCATTAGGGTTCGCTCGTTTTTGTGTATCATTATGGGTTTCCCTAACATTCCCCCCCATGCGATCCCTTTCTTCCTGGTTTCTTTCCTGATTCTTTTCTGGCCCTGATCCTGATGCGCTCATCACTGGTTCCTTGAAACCTCCGCCGCATGGGCCTTTGCCCCTTTCCACCACTACCTGCTTGTAAGAGGGGGTTCCATTGCTGCCCCCTTTGGTAACCATGATGTGCTCCTCCGTGTCTGCAATTATCAAACCCTTTCTTTCTCTCTTCAATATTTCGAGTCTATTAAGGGTAAATTTTATTGGATATGACCCAAACAAGCCCCATTGTTGCAAAACCATCATTTTCTAGTAATTGTCAGCAAATGCTTTGTTGAAGATTAGATTTTATTGCAACTTGTGGGAGTAATTGTGTTCTTGATACATTCTTCCATGACTTTAACATATTAAGTATTAAACTTCTTGCATGATGGATTGTTAGAATTAAATCTTAATAATTACATGTCTAGAAACAAGAATGACGATCTTGTTGCAATATTGTGATTTGGTCTTGATATGTTCTATCTGCATTACGAATAGAATTGAACGTTGGTTTGAAACTGTCTAAAATTCATTTTCATTTCCATAAAATCCTGATGGATTGACACAATGCATTGTCATATAATTGTTAAATGCTCCATTTTAGAACAAATTATTTAAGAAAATACAATATTGAAGAACTAGGAGACTATCGAACCATGTCAATGAGAAGAGGTGTTAGATTCAGAAAAGAAGCAACAACCAAGAATCCAACGAAATTCTTTTAATAGTAAATCCATTAATAAAAAAAAGACTGAGCACTATATGTCTATCCATAGAAAGTGGACCAAATTCTTTGGGCCAAAAAATTACCATATTTTCCATAAACTCAGGCACAGGATCTGCAACATGTAGGAGCCATCGATATGCTCCTGAACATGTATACAAAACTGATTACCATGTCTTTTTTAGCAAATCCTTGTAGTATTCTCCTCAGTGGGTAAATGTTCGGTGCCCCGATCTCAATATCTTTCGGAAGAACTAAGGAAACAAAGAAACATGAGTGACTCCGTAGTGGAATAAATCCTTGGCTTGAAGTATATGAACAATATTCCTACGGTAAAATTGATATTTCTCATAAGCTTCAGGTGAGGAAGAAGACGAAAAAAGTTGCAAGGAAAATGGAATAGCCTGAAACTCAAAGTTAGGACACACTAAGAAACCACCTCCCCACAGTCAAAAATTCAAGGACACAGGTTGCATGAGAAATTCTAGAGGCCCAAATTAGTCCATTCTGGACAAACAAATATGACTAGTAGGAATAAGCCTTGCACTAGTGGGAGTTCTGGTCCTCATTCCCTGAGATGTTAATTGTATATCTAGAGAACACGTCAATGGTCCCGCAATGAATAATATTTTGGCTTAAAATATATCTCTGGGAGAATCAATAGATCATTTCCTTATAGTGAAATACTTTGGCCCAGAATGAACTAATTTGGACATATGGAATTCCTACTTTGGAGCTGCAAAGCGGCTATTGCGTTCAAAGTCAGCCTATTTTCTGAAATCCCTTCTTTTGGTGTTGTCAGGACCACCATCGTCGAGCTGGGAAGTGTTGCCCGCTATGGTTGATTTCAATTTGGGTGAAAGAGTGGGAACAATGTCTTCATTTCCATCATCCATTGTCGTATCATCGTCCATGAGATCATATTCTTCCCTCTCAAAATCCATCACATCAACCTCTATCCCAACTGTCAATGCAGGCAGGCAGGTTGTCCAAGTAGGAAGGGTTCCCTTGGAATTATTTGGCTTGAAATATATCTCTCGGTGAACCAAGGGACCATATCCTTTTTTTCTCCGGGACAGAGGGACATGAGTAGTAAGAATATTCCCTGGAATACTAGAACCTATGGCCATCATGCCCGAAGGTGTTTACTGTATCTAGACAGAACTGTTGTGGAACTGCTGCCATAAGTTAATGACAATTTTTGTTTACTACAGATGATGTTTGAAATGAAAATTAGGGAGGGATAATATAACCCTCCGCAAATCTTGGTTTAATGCGTATCAATGGAAGATATCCTCGATCCTTTTGTTGATCAATGATAATCTCTAGGGTTCGTGGGTAATGATTTGTTACCATTAAATCTTAATAATTGCATATTTAGAAAAAAGTGTGAAGGTGGCGGTGAGAGTGAAGAATTAGTATTAATGACAAATATTCTCCGGCTTCCAGACATTAATGACAATCTTAACGGTTCCTACACGATGAAATACTAGCATTAAAGCTTAATAATTACATATCTAGAAAGAAGTACAAAGGTGGTGGGGATGGCGAAGAGAGACTAAGCATTGTACATTTCGTCCACCCGCCAAACCGCGAAACAAATTCCAAGAAATGACAAAGTATGGAAAGTGGTTGCGCGAGCTTCAAAAATAGGGTCACCATATATATTTAGGAGACGTAAGGGGCCGATGGTCAAATTGTATGTCGCAATGAAAAATTTTGGCCTTCAATTTGTATATCGTGGAATTTCGGATGTTGTTTTCACGTAGTAGAACAATGGAAGAACAATGTTGAGCAAGCATGGCCATGAACCGATGATGGTAATAGTGGCCAAGTATGCAATGGACAAGTGGTTGGTCAAATTCGTGATATAAAAGAACTAGACATACTCGGAAGAGTGAATACTAACGCACCTGAAAACATGGCCACAAGCTCTACTCAAGATACGTGAGGGCTTGATGGTCAAATTGTATCTACCCCAACTGTTGAATGAAAAATGTGTAACATGAAACAAATGACAATGATGGATTTCGAGGGTCAGTTTTTATATTGTAGAACTTCAGATGTTGTATATTAAATCATGAGAGATTCGGAAAAAGGACACATTTGGAAAAAGGACCAAGTAAACATAAAGAGAATACAAATGAGATAAAGAGGATTTTTTTTTCTAATTTGTAGATAACGAAAGTCTGGGTGTTGTTTGCAAGCGCCGAAACAATGGAAATGCAATGTTGAACTCGCCTATCCGGGAACTTGCGATCCAAATTTTTTGTTCAATATGAAATGAGGAAGCGGTCAATCGGGCTGGTGATATAAAAGTAACAGTGGAAATCTGAAGACGTGAATCCGGCAACTCCTGCACCTAGACATTTTCCGAAAAACGAGTAAGTAACCAGAAAGGGAAAATAGAAAGGGGATGGCAATTTTTGGAAGAGAGAATTGGTATAAGAAATCCCCATTTATGGTCTTAAAAGTAACTATGAAGTGCATTACACATGTGAATAGGTTCTTCAATGAAGGAATAGATACAACAAACCGTGCTTATAATTTCCAGGATCTGTTTGTATAAGAGAAGCGTCGAAAAGGTACAAGAAAATCAATTTTGGCATGTTTAAGTAAAGTTATTGTACTGTCACCTTCACCGCAAGTATAACAACGATGAATTTGAATTTTAATGTCCTCTCTTTGATATGATAGTTCCATTGGACTTCGAATAGTATATATTCTTTTATTTCAAATTGTTTCAGGAGATTAATTTTGCTAAGTTCATCGATTAAGGAAAAGTGATAAAAGGAGACACATACTACATTTGCGTCACAGAGATTATATTAAAGGGAAAAGCATGTCCTCTATAGTCTTTAAGATCATAGAAAAACTTTGAAGATCCTAAATGTATTATTAATTTTCCAGAACGAAGCATACAACCAAGAACCAAGTAAACACCAAGAGTATTGAAAGTTGAGGCAGAAGGAAACACATGAACACAGAATGTGTCAAGCAATATTCCACAAGGTTCCATGGAGAAATACGCATCGACATTTGTATCAAACAATTTGATATATATATATATATATATATATATATATATATATATATATATATATATATATATATAACACATCGTGGCATTGGTTTTCTCTTACATCTGGTATATGTTTCCATGAGAAAATAATCGAGGCCATGATATATGAACAAAAGTCTACCAAACACAAGACAACACAAAATTAACAGAGCTTCACCACTGTACGCTAGCTATAACCAGACCTCAAAATGGGTAACAAGAAATTTTATGATTACTATTTTACCATTAAGCAAGATCACTATGGACATTTTCCTCTGACAGTGCCATGGTATATCACTATCGGTTTTAACAATGCCAAATTTCTAATATTATTGGAAATGTCTGATGGTTCTGTCAAGAGGAACAAGCTATTTTGACGGTTCAAAGGATGGGCCTGATTTATTTATAATTGGATACTTTTTATGGGGTTTGCACTCATGCTTCCCATTTATGGAATGAAAAATCTTATGCGCGTATACATCACCAACAACCGCACGTGCTTGTATGAACTCCAATTCCTGAACTCCCCAATCTCTATAGCGAGTTATGAAAATATCATGCTCATGTTCCATTCCATGCTGAGTCCTTTTTTTTTCAATTAGGGCATCGAGAAAATGCAGATATCATACCATAAATGTATAGTTGGAGACCAATTTGTTTTTTATTCGGGTACCCAAAATACAAAATGCAGAAATCCTACCATGGTTATATAGTTGGAAAACAATTTTCCAATTGGGGCACCCAAAAACATCGAGACTCCTCCAACAAATTCATAGCCAACCACCTTTTTTTATTTTTTGCACACTACAACAAATATGCAAAATTCTTACTGGGAGATTCAAAAAAACATCAAAATAAGAACATCGATTGCATTTGTAGTTAGATTCTCCTTGTTGTTTCAACTGCACAAGAAGAGACAAAATATCTGGAAAGAGAATTTAACAACTATAGATGTAAAATCTGAAGAACTCGAGTCTGACAAACATTCATCTGGGTGTTGAAGAAAAATTACAAACACACATGAGATATTTTTGTTTCCTGCCAAAGCTTGATATG
>ML805806.1:127925-149865 GCA_009831015.1 Picea engelmannii | reverse complement strand
AAATAACAAATAAAAATATGATGAAAATCCTAAAAAGAACACTATCTGAGAAAAAGAGAAATTGGATTTGTTACTAAAATACACACCATGGGAAGATATGATCAACATCAAAAGGTCAATCAATACATCACCTTTTCAATTAGTTTATGCTGTTGATGTTATATTAGAATATTCATCTAGCAGTATCAGTTATGAAAATCATGCAATAATTTCAGGAAGGACCTAATGACATACAACACAGAATAAATAAGATAATCCAAGTCCAACAAAAAATAGAACAAGTTAATGATCAAATGTATATATACCAATAAATGATGAAGAGATTATTTGATAAAATAAATAAAGATAATATGTTTTCAATGGGTGATTTGGTACTTAAATGGGATAAAAGAAGAGAAGGTCCAGGGAAACATGGGAAGTTTGATAAACTATGGACATGTCCTTTTAGAATAGAATCCCTAGAAGGTGAAAACACTTTTGGTATACAAAATTTACAAGGTGAGATGATCCAGATTTTATGAGCAGAACGAAATGAATATAGATTTATATTATTAGCACAAATATACAGTGAAAAATAAAAAAGATACAGTAAAACTTGGCTTCTATTCAATAAATAAATATGTTGAAACTATAAAATGCAAATCGAAACAAGCTTGCTAGAATGGTGGTGGCTTATCTTTGAGAAGAGATGTGATGGTTGTGCTCATTCTAAATAAGATCATTACAATGAGGATCCAAAATTATTTTTTCATCAAACATGAATTCCAAACCCTAGACATCCAAAAACCTAACTCTAGCAGATGAAGCACCAAAATTCATGTGGGCCCCGCTGGGGTAAGTTGGTACATCAACTTCTTGGGGTCGTAACTTTTTCATACGATCTATGTTTTAGGCGCACAATATCCCGTTAGAAAGGTCTATCCAAGGAATACACATTATGCCTCACACTCTAAATACCTCTACAGTGTGGCTTTGGTGGGCCCATAAAACTTTGTTTAGGGTCTCAAAACGAGCCCAGAAGTTCAAGGCTCGAAAAGCTAGAAAAAAAATTGCCAAATGAAAACTGAAACTACCAAGATGAAATATGTATGTGAGCCAGTTAGAATAGGTGGGTGGACACCGATATCCACTTGGATCAATCATCCCCCCTTAGGAATAAATGAGCTCCATTACACTGAGTTCCCCCAATTCAGATGAGGAAATTTTTGTTGAATTTGGTCCCGGGTGAGCCACTTGCCTTGGTGCAGGAGCTGTCCTACTTTGGTCAACCCGATAAAGCTGGATATTTTGTTGGAGAGTTCCCTTTACCTGTGTTTCCATGATATGATCAGTGGATTCCTGTTCCATGTAGTCATGATTGATCTTTGTTGGTGTCAACTATTCTGCTACCTCTGAGGTGTCCGATAATGGTGGAAAGTATGGCCGAAGGAGGTCCACATTAAACACGGGGTGCAAGCCAAGGAAGGGGGGAATGCCAATCTCAAAATATTTTTCACCCATAGACTTGGTGATGGTATAAGGTCCATAACGGAGTGGACGAAGCTTATGATGGGGTCCTGTAAGGCGTTCTTTCTGCAAGTGCAGCCAAACTTTATCTCCCACCTGAAACTTGTGTGGAACCCGATGTTGATCATGGCAGTGCTTTTACTTGGAATTGGACTTCTGTAAAATATCCTAAACTTGTTGGAGGATGTGATGGATCCGCTAAATGAATCGGGTAGCTTTGTCGGCTTCAGTTTGAGCTTGGAACAAATCTTCCTGGGTGGCCGCAAGGGGTAGTGCAACATCCATGGGACCCAATGGTTGAAATCCCAACCTCACCTGAAAGGGGTTGTGGTTGGTGGAGCTATTTATGGCTATGCTGTAGCTATGATGAACATAGGGAAGACTCTCATGCCATGTGCGGGGAAGCTTTGAATTGTACATGCACAAGATATGCACGATATTCCGATTGATGACCTTGGTTTGGCCATCTGTCTAGGGGTGGAAGGAAGTGGATTTGGTGAGCTTGGTGTCTAGAAGTGACCAGAGGCTCGACGAGAATGTGCTGAGGAACCAACTTTCCCAATTTGAGACGATGGTTTGTGGTATCAAAAAATGTACCCACACTCGTTCGAAGAATAACTTGGAAGTGGTCTCTGTTGTGATGCTCTTCTTGCAGAAAACCATAATTACCATTTTAGAAAAATGATCAACCAACACAAAAATACAGTCATTTCCCTGCTTGGTTGATAGAAGGCCCAACATCTAGTCCATCGAGATGGATTCCCAGGGAATTTTAGGAGTAGGAAGAGGGGTGTACATGCCTTGTTTCTTAATTAACGATTTGACAATGGCACAAAAAGTGCAGGACATGATATACTTGGTGACATTCTGTCGAATTTTTGGCCAATTGAAATGTTGATGCAACATTGCCAATGTCTTTTCTACCCTGAAGTGTCCTGCCACCCGACTGTAGTGGGCTTCCCAAATCAACTTCGCTCACTCACTTGATGGAACACATAGATGGCACATATGGCACAGATGGCACAACAAACTATCCTCAAGAAGGAAATTGGTCACAACTGTGTTTGTGCCAAGCATCTGGTAGGTGGCGGTGAAGTTAGGATCACTCTCATAGAATTGGTCCCATCTAGAGGTCTCATGGACGAAAGAGTTTAGTACCGTGGTGAATGCTGAAACTGGAGGGAGATTGAGGCAATCAATGATGTGGTTGGTGCTTCATATCTTATACTTGATGTTGAGATGGATCTGCTGCAATTATGTGGACCACTTCTGATGGGGGTCATTCTGCAATTTTCATTGTGTCTACATGAACTACAACGACTTATGGTCAGTGTGGATGACTGTCTCCTCGAGAATGTAATTCCTCCACTGGCGATAAGCTTTCACAATGGAGTACATTTCTTTGTCATAAGTAGGGTACTTACGGATGACATCTGATAGTGTCTCACTATGATAGGCCATGGGGTGTTCGTGTTGAGTGATAATTGTGCCCACAACATAGTCTGAAGCATCTGTCTCGATCTCAAAGGGTTGTTGCAGGTTGGGTAATGAGAGCATTGGGGATGAGCACAAACGCTGCTTCAAATCATCAGATGCTTGTTGTTTTGATAGGCCCCACATAATTTCCTTACCACCACCCCTAGTTACTTAGCTGAGGGCCCATGCAATATGGGAGAATCCCAACACGAACTTGCGATAGAAATTGGCAAGGCCTAAAAATATCTGAAGCTCAGTGAGTGTGGTTGGGGTTGGCCAGTCACGAATGACATGGATCTTGGTTGGATCCACATGCACCCTATGCTCATCAACAATGTAACATAGATATTGGACCTTGTCCATGCCGAACGAGTATTTTTCCAAATTTGCATATAGCTTGTGTTGTCGCAGAGTGTGAAGAACCTGTTGAATATGCTGCAAGTGTTCCACCCAAGTCTTTTTGTAGATGAGGATGTCATCCATATATACCACCACAAAATAATTGGTGAAAGTACTCAATATATCATTCATCATCTTCATGAAATTTGTTGAGGCATTCATCAAACCAAAGGGCATGACCCACCATTCAAAAAGACCTTCTTTGGACTTGAAGGTAGTTTTCCATACACATGTATGCTCTATTGGGACCTGATGGTAGCCATAATTTAGATCAATAGTAATGAGGTATTTGTCCCCCTTGATATGGTCAAGGAGATCGTCGATTCATGGAATCGAGTGCTGGTTCTTGACTGTGATTTTATTTAGGGCCCAATAATCGATGCAGAGTCCCTAGGTCCTGTTTTTCTTCTACACAAGCATGATTGAGCTTCCACATGGTAATGAGATGGGTCGAATGTGCCCCTTTTGGAGAAGCTATTGGATATGCCACTTGATCTCCTCATTTTCTAACAAAGAGCGATGATATACTGTCCCATTGGGTAGCGGTGCGCCAGGGGTCAAATCGATTGAATGCTTGACCTAACAGTGTAGAGGCACCCCAATGGGTGAGGAGAAGATGTCTTTGTATTCTTCCATGACCTTATCCACTTGCTTCTACTACATGGAGAGATCGTCCGTGGAGGCCATGGATGTGGCTGCAACCTTCCTCTGACTTTGAGAGTGAATCATGAAGAAGACAAACTTCCCAGTCTGAGAGATGACCTTCCTGCATTTCTTGGCAGAGATCAAGGAAATGGAAGTAGGTGGGACTACCTTGGGTATCCTGTACAATTTACTGTCTAAAGTAATAATAACATTGCGAGGCCTAGAATCATATACAACATGATGTTTCCATAAATAAGGTTGGCCCAAAAGAACATCACAAACTTCAAGGGGAGCGACATCACACACTACCTCATCTTTGAAGGGATTGATGTTGTAGGACAAGAGACACTGTTGGATGACGCGAAGATCACTTCCTTGGCATAGCCATCCGATGGTGTATGGTTGCGGGTGCGACATTGTCGGCATGTCCAACCACTTGACGACCTCTGCTGAGATGAGGTTATTCTAACTACCGCTATCAAGGATGAAGTGTAGTGGAGTACCCTTCACCCACATCTGTGAATGAAAGAGGCACTCACCTTCATCCAGCTCATTAGGTTCACTGGGATGGATCTTGGTGTTAGAAATGGTGGCATTGGATTCTGCGTCAATAATATGTCTCCCCTTTTCTGGTTTTGACTTAGAGTTGGAATCCGCATCTAATTCATAGGATTTCACCTCATCCACCAATGACTTCTTTGAGCACCAATCAACAATGTTATGCCAGGGGATCTTATGGAAGTCACACCACTTCCCAATGTATTTCTTTGTCTTTCCATTGTCCTTATTTGTTTGCATCTTAGACTGGTTGTCTTGAGGCTGTACATCTTTTATTTTCCCTTTGTTCTATGGGTTGGGGATGCCCTTGCCCTGATTTTTCTATGAGGGGTTCCTAGACCCAAACTGTCGTGTCTTTTTTTTAAGCTTCTACTCGATTTTGACAGTATGTCGATAGGTTGTGCCCAAGGATGAGATTTACAAAAACTTCATTTTTGTCTGGATGTATCGATGCATACCACCATGGTACTTGAGCACCATATGTTGCTCAAAATCTTTGATACCCAACTTGGTGCGTAAGGTGTGGAAGATATTTGTGAACTCTGGTACTGTTTGTTCCCTTTCCTACTGCAGTGTGGTCCATCTTGTATACAGGTCATCATAACTTCCAATAGGGTAGTATTGTTCCTTAACAACATCCCTGAAGGACTCCTAGGTGAGTGAAACTGTAAATATTGAGGGTTCCTCTGTTTCATTTTTCTCATATAAAGTCTCCCACCAATCTTTGACGTGGGGGACGACTTTGAGGAGCGCAAATGTAATATTTTCTCGATTGGAAAAGTTATGGACAAAAAAATACCCTTCTAGAAGATTCAACCATTTTTCTACAACATCTGAGTCTATCTGACCTTCAAATATAGGAATATCAAATTTTATTTGTACCTTGAAGGGGGCGGAGCCTCCACTCGAGGGAGATGTGATTCCCATTGGTAGTCGTCAAAGGATTTACGAAAAACTATCCATCCTCTCATTCGTTCGTTGCACAAGGGCTTCCTCAAGAAACAGTTTGAAAGGATCTCCAACCCCTTCGTATTTATTTTCTCCTGCCATGGAAGGTTGCTTGGGTGTGCGAGAGCTCTTGTCCTTAAGAGAAAAAAGCTTGAGACCCAACTCTTTGTACCCTGACCTCGTCGGGGACAAGCACTAAGAATGACAAGGAGCAAACCGCTCTGATACCACTGATCCAGATTTTATGAGCATAACAAAATGAATATAGATTTATATTATTAACACAATGATACAATGGAAAATAACAAAGATATAGTAAAACTTGGCCTCTATTCAATAAAAAAATATGTTGAAACTGTAAAATGCAGACTGAAACAAACTTGCTAGAATGGTGGTGACTTATCTATGAGAAGAGATGTGACGACCGTGCTTATTCTCAAGAATATCATTACAATGAGGCTCCAAAATACTTTTTACATCAAACATGAATGCCAAAACCCCAGATATCCAAAACCCTAACCATAGGAGATGAAGCGCCAAAAGTCATGTGGGCCCCTTTGGGGTAAGTTAGTACATCAACTTCTTGGGGTTGTAACTTTTGCATATGATCTCCATTTTAGGTGTAGGATAGCCCATTGGAAAGGTATATCCAAGGAAAACACATTATGCCATCACACTCTAACTTCATTAATTGTGTGACTGTGGTAGGCCCAAAAAATGTTGTTTAGGGCCTCAAAACGACCCTTGAAGTTTAGGACCCAAAAAGCTAGAAAAAAACTACCAAAATGAAAACTGAAACTGCCAAGATGAAATATGTATGTGAGTCAGTTGGAATAGGTGGGTGGCCACCGATATCCACCTGGATCATGAGAGAATAAGGATGTATTTTAATGGTTTTTTCCTCAAACACTTTTTTATTTACTGAAGAGAAAACAATTCAACAATGTACATAATGCATAAACTTTATATTTTTCTTTTTTTCCTTTGAATCCTTCAATTTATTTTCCAAAATATAGTAAAATACTTTGTTTAAATAATTTTTATTAAAGAGGAAAGCTTTGAGGGACATTTAAACATCTTCTTCACCAAAATTTCGTTTTTCTCAGGCCTTGTTATGACACTTGTGTAAAACAAAAACTTATAGATTTTATTTGTTCAAACAAAATTGAAAAATCATCTGTACTTGAAAATATTTATAAAGTTTCAAGAGCCGACATGAGTTTTCAATGTGTGTTTTTCTCGAAATTGATCAAGATTCTTTCATAAATAGGTATTTATCCCAAATAAACTCATAACAAAGTTGTTTATTCCCCTTAGTAAAATGAGGAAAAGGAAACACCATGAATAACATTTGGGAAATGCAAACATGTCCACCAGGGATATGGATTCCCGCTAGTAGTGGACGAAGATTTTTTATGCTAAGATGACTCCATCGAGGCTTTAGATTCTTTCTGGCAGTGGAGTAACATGAAAACGAAGTTTCCTCGTTCAAAAGTTATTTAACTCTAAAACCCAAAAATTTTAAATTCCTTCGGAAAAACACATGTCAAAATTTTTGGCTATGAAATCTTATCTGAAATAGGGTTATGATGATTGCTTAAGTTTCTGGAATAAGTATATATTTGAATTGAAATAAAATGTCTTACATGGTGAAACAAGGTTACTAAAACTGAAAAAATGCGACAAATCTATTCAAAGGAGGTATTAAATGTCTGGAAGACTTAAACCTTTTAAAATTTTTGAAAAGCAAAGAGATATTTTACTTATTTTGAGATGTTATCAAGTTTTGCTTCGATATATACCCATAAATAAAACTCATGTAAAACAAAAAAATATACAATTGTACAAACATAGCTTTGTTTTATATTACAAGTGTAAATACATTGTACATATACATCGTCGCGGAATTTCAAAATATAGAAAGGCTAACATTTCTTAATCTTTGACGATATGATATTCTACATCAAAAGAAGGGCTTGAAGGATCAATAAAACTATCAAAGTAAGCCTGACAACAAGGAAACCTCATGATATGAATGCCCTTCTTAGTCTCAACAATATCCTCCATGATATTTTCAAGTCTGAATTCAAGCATGCACTGAAAGTCTATTGTCAATCTTGACGTAGAAATTCCTTGTTCTATCTATTAATTTCCTTTCTTAGCATCGCCCATGCCCAAATTCATGCAACATTTGTGATTTACCAGAATCCATTGCCTATAAGATTTGCATTTTTAAGCCTAGGATTTGGTGCACTGTAAATTCCACGAGCAAGGAGATATGGAAAAGAAGGAGAGACGGTCCTTCTAATCCCCTTGTAATCCCCTTGTATTATGATGAAACATTAATCGGATTTTGAACCTCATCCCTCATAATCTCATCCTTCTTATCACCCGAGTCATTCTTTCCTCTCTTTGAACCCATTGTCCGTACGAACCACATATAATAATCATGACTAATAGACATTTTGAAATGAAAATTTAAACACAAGAAGGTGATTAGAATTAATGCGAAGTATGTCATCCCGATTATTTCATTTATATAATTTTTTTTATCAAAGTAGGCATAATTGTGAATCTTTTTGAAATCTTTGAAGTACATATTTCGTCAGATAATTAATCACCAAAGTACTTCACATCATATCGTTTTATTAATTAAGCAATAATTATAAAATATTAGATGGAGAAAGTGTCTGATTAATAAGCTACATGTTAACTATTATGCGTGTTAAAATATTTTCACACATTTTCTTGAATGATGACTAACTTGACTAACGTTCCTTAATGCCTCGATAGGAAGTATTATCCCTAGTCAGATCCAAGTGTTGTAACTAAGCATGATTAGTTAAATATATGTAGTATTAAATGACAAAAAATCCAAAATTTGTTCCTTAATAGCTTAATTTTTTTTTTCTTTAGGCTTAATAACTTCTTAGATTAATTATAAGCTAGATTAATTTAGGCTTAAAAGACATTTTAAAATATAAATACATCGGGCACGCTTTATATTAAATATAAAATAAACATAACCGTTGCCCAGATTTGACAGTTGTGAAGAGAGAAAGATCAACGACTTAGATCAATTTCAAGGGATCAAGGTGTACGACATATAATATAATGTAAATCTCTGAATCCGCCAAATCGTTTGAAAGACATGTGGCTTAGAAACACTTAAGTCAGGACTTTATTCAAGTTTATAAAACAACCTACCCCAAGCCCAAAACCACCCTGGTATCATAAAACCACCATCATATTACTTGTTAGTTGGGAATATTTAAAACCCATCATCCACACAATCATTGAGAGTTAACCACAAATTGACATGTAATATGACATTTAATATTTTTTTTTATTAAATTAGTAATAGTTTGTCACCTCACATATATTGCTAAAATTAATTTGAATGAAAGATACAAGCTCCTGAGTTTTTCAAGGTGTTGTCAATAACTTGCAAAAAAAGAGACAACCTTCGAGTGGAGGGGAACCCACACACATGGGTAAGTTAAAAAAGACAAATTAGTTTTTAAAATTGTCTTAAATTTCTCTCGAAAAGAGGTTTATCCCATTTTTGTTTAAAACAAAGCTTATACCCTAGAATGGACCCTAGAAGTAAATATTCCACATCTCAACATCCGGAATAGAAATACCATTTTTCAAACATCTCACAGACAAACACTTTGACGTCTTTGAGAACAAAGTAATGGTAAAAACTGTCGAGAAAATCAAAAGTTAGAGTTCACAAATTTTAACAACAATAGTGAACATTTACTTGCATGGGACTTTGGTTTAGTTAGGGAAATCATACCTACTACTTTCCATTTTCCATAATCTATGCTTATGTGTAATACCCCAAGGATGAGCCCCTAATTTTTAAATCATGAATTGTAAACATGTTTCATAGGCTGGTGAGCCAAGTAACAATAAACTAGGAGGCTTATGTGATAGTTGGGCCGGAGAGCCTAGAATGCTATGACCAGGAGCTTGTTTTGTATATGTAAATATTCAAATCATTAATATAAAGCATCACTGCATGTATATCGACCACGATGAAAGAGTATGGGGGAATAGGCTCCACTAGACTGGGTAAGGGAGGGGGCTGAGAGGCTGGAAAAAGGGGCTAAGCTTAAGAGCTTAAATCTCAGAGAATAATATATATTATTATTCTAAATGTTGTGAGGAGGATATGAATTATCCTAAGTTCCTTTGGGGGAGGGGAACGACTTCCAAATGGAGAGGAACATGCTTCATGAGCACCATGTGTCATTTGAAGCACATGCAAATATATGTGGGGATTTTGATTGTTTCAGGGATCTTTTTTCCATTCCTTCCACTCACACATGCAACCAGTAGGAAAGCAGTAAAACCTAGAACACCATTGTCGAACCCTCGACCATCCCAAACCTTTGCAATGAACCCGAATTGATATCTTTGTTGACCCTGTACCCTACGGGTTGCCTGTGTTTCATTATGCCATTATCGTGTCCCACATATGGTTTCTTTTTTTTCCATCACCCTTGCCCGTGTGTTGAGGAGCTATATTGAAGAAGCAGGTTGTTGGGCATGTGAGGAACTCTCTCCAGGTGAGAGAGTTTGCTGAGGAAGTGAGTTCTCCTGGAGGGATTCCAATAGCAGCTACAAAGCTATGAGAATTCTTGTCCAACATGTTGGTGAAGCCCTGGAAGGGAGGTGAAGCAGTCGATGGACTGAATGACAGTGAAGGTGTATACTCCTGGGGTGGGACAAGCATGTGGGGAATGAGAGTCTGTGAGCGGTGGGCGTAAGTATCTCCTTGGAGGAAATCCTTCCTGTACACTGGTGAAACTTCCTGTTTTCCTTGCCTAGCCTAGGAATCCCTTTCCCGATGGAGTTTAGTCCCAGCTCGGGGGTGACCCACTACTGAGAGTGATGAGTAGCATGGTCTAAGGCTGGGAGGTTCGTGGAAGGTATGCACGTAGTCGATGCATTGCAATTAAGAGATAAGTATCATTTTCGTGCTTAATGGTTAATGATGTATTTTAGTGCATGTCTGTGATTCTTGTAATAATATCATGTGTTTCGCTGCATGTATGATTTCATGTTATCTCTGTTTATTTCTGTTAAGTTTATATGTGATTTATTCCACAAAGAGATCTGTCTGCCATATCCTAGTAGGTCTATGTCTAGGCATGGACAATTTTAATTATGTATAACATAGATTGAGACCGTGTGTGTCTGAGGTAGCGTGGTCTGGCCCGTGGGTGGTCGGGGACGTTACAATATGGTATCAGAGTGAATTTTTCAACACTGAACCTGGATGGGCCACAAAGGTGGAATTTGAAGTAAAAATTCCACAGGGATTTGAAGTATATAGTGCCAAGAGGGCACTGAAAGATCTTTTGGGTGGTATTGGAAAGATCATGAGGTATAACGGTTTGATAAACCACAACATATGTGGTAATGGGACACAAATTTAAATTTGGGCCGTTTGATCTGTTCGTAGGGACACAGACCCCTCACATCCGTGGGATCCAGAGAAGATGCGTGGAGGTTAAGCGTCAAAGTCCTTCGGACTTCGCCCCTCTGGTCATTTTAAAACTATAAGCAGAGGAAACTGTCAAAGTCCCGATGTTCGAAACCAATCCAGACCATCTATTCCAAGGGATACATGTCCAAAGATTAAGCAAGGTTTGGAGTTTCAGAACTCCAGAAGAAATTGTTTGTGATTGCGTAGGATGAAGAGACCCCCGAAGTCCTGGAGCACCGAAGTGACGTGACAGGATGATGTCATCGGGGGTGACGTGGAACAATTCGGTAGTTTGAAAATTCAGTAGTTCAGAAACTTGGAGAAAATGTCGAAGGCAGGAAGTCCCCAAAGTCCCAAAGAATCGAGTATGATGTGGCAAGATGACGTCACGTAGGGTGATGTGGAACTACCTAGGTCTGCCATGTGTCACTCATTTTTGTACTTTTGACAAGCCCTTAGGACCGATTGGAACCTAAAACGTGTCACTCGACGGAGGGACCACATGTCACCACTTTGATTGGTGACAACTATACTTCATGTGCCCCAGAAGGTTAAGAAGTTCGGGAGTTCAATGTTCGGTAGAAACAAATTGAGCTAAGGTGAAATCTCCCGAGGCCCGAAGTTTCGAAGTGACGTGGCATGATAACATCACCCATGGTGACGTGAAATTCCCTAGCCGTGCCACGTGTTAGTCAGAATGGTACTTGTATGACCTTGTTGGACCAATATCAGTCTGACACGTGGGGCCACGTGTCACCATCTTATATGAGAACGAGTGTACTACATGGACCTCAGAAAGATTAAGCGGTTCAGGAATTCAACATTCGGGAGAAACAGAGTGCGGTGATGACGTCCCTAAGTCCCAAAGTGACGTGGCTTGTCGATGTCACCGGAGATGACGTGTGCACATAGGATGCATTCCACGTATCATTCAGAGTTGTATTTTTGTCAACCTTGATGGACCAATTAGTATTCTGACACGTAGGGGCCATGTTTATATGATGACAAATGTATTATGTGGGCTCCAAAAAGTTAAAAAGGCTCAGGAGTTCAGCGTTTGGAAGAAATGAGAGGAGAAGGTGTGAAGTTCTCCTAATCCAGAAGTTCTGAAGCGTCGAAGTTTCGGATAAGCGCCTACCAACTTAGCTCTTGGTCACAGCCTGTGGTCACATGAATTTGGGGACCGAAGAAAAAGGGCTAGTGCCCAAAATTTTGTTTTAAGAACAAGAAAAGTCTTAGAGGAGCCGTGAGGTCCCTGATTGAACAAAACTGCATCAAAATAAGTAAGGAAAAGGCTGTAAAGTTGAAGAGAGGATATAGCACGGATCCAAGAGCCAATTTGGCTCTGAGAATTAAGAATAGTTGAACATATATCACCTTCCAGGAAGCGCCATTGTTCAAATAGTCATAACTTCCTGCTCAAAACTAAAAATTGAGCAAGGGAGATGTTGTTGGAAAGGTCTGGAACAGTAGAGGAAAATTGTTCACCCATAAATTGTCTATGGAAAGTGAAATTTCTCAGGAAATCAACAGAAAATGATTCTGATATATATTAATGAATCAGAATTATTCATGCTCTCATGAAATCATTAAGAAAAATTAGCTTGACAAAGTTATGTCAATTGCACATTTTTGCAGAATTAACAACTTTCGATTTAGAGTCAGCATAGAGTGCAGAAGTGATGGATGATACTTAGGTAGTATTCAGTAAAGAAGATGAAAACATAGGGTTGAATGTCCAGTTGGATAGGGACAGAACCAACTCCAATGGACATGGAGGAGAAAGGGAGGAAGACATAAATCTGGTTGAGACCCTCAAAAAAGTGCAGAAAGATGTCTAGAGCCACAAGGATGATAATGAGAGGCTTATGAAGTCCAAGGAAAAATAGGAATACTTCAACATGAAGTTAATTCAGAGCCTGGAAATAATTTAAAAGAAGCTGGATAAGGAGAGTGGCTCCAACAAATCAGGAAGCCACGAGACCCCTGAGAAGAAAGGAAGATCAAGGAGTGGTAGCACACATCACCACCACTCCCAAAAGCAATTCCATAGGAGAGCACACAATAGCTCAAGTCCATCCCCTGTAAGGAAACATAGGATGTCTAGGGTGGATGAGTTGAAAGGAGAAATGAATAAGATCAAACATCATACTTTTGATGGAGAGCACAAGAAGGATGAAGATTTTGAGACATGGTTGGTGGGCATGAAGAAATATTTCCAACCGCATAATTATTCCTCTCATGTAGAAGGAAGAATTTCAATCTACCAGCTGAAAGAAAAAGAATCCATGTGGTGGGACCAACTTGTGCAGGTGCAACACATTAAGGAGAAAAATGTGATGTGGAAAGAATTCAAGAAGTATTTTGAGAAGAAATACTTGACCAAGAGATATTATGACAAAAACATGAAAGAGTTCTTTGAACTCAAGCTAGGCAGCATGGCCATTGATGAGTATGAAAGGAGATTCCTAGAACTACTGAAGTACGTCTCCTTCATCAAATATGAGACAATTAAGATATAGAGATATATGAGTGGACTACCATCCTTCATAAGCGACAAGATTCACTATGATGATCCTGAAACTTTGGAAGAAACCATAATAAGAGCTAAGTTCTTGTATGATCAACAAAAAGGAAAGCCTACCTTCCAGAAGGTTTGGGAGGACAAGAAGAATTTTATCAGAGATCTGAGGAAGAAGGGGAGAAACCCTCCATTCTCCTAATCCCAAGATGGCTAAGGCAGGTGGGAAAACGCCAAAGAAGCCACCGATGCAATGCTGGGGTTGTAAAGGAGATCATAAGTATAGGGATTTTCCTCACAAAGCTGAAAAAGTGAGAGAATTCCACAATGTACAACAAGCAAAAACAATAGAGGACATGGGAAGAAGTGTGCCAAGGATCTATGTAGCCATGGACAACAAGAAATCAGAGTTTCAATCACACATGATTGAAGTAGAAGGTATGATAAATAACCATTCCTTTACTATTTTAATTGATTTAGGGGTTATTCATAGCTATATAGATCCTAAGGTAGTGGAAAGATTGAAATTTCCAAGATGCAAGCATGAGAAATATTGGCTAGTGCAGCTGGCTACAGGAGCCAAGAGAAAGGTTGTTGAGTTGGTTAAGTCATGTCCATTGGGAATGAATGGGATGAATGTTATAGCAAGATTTGCATCACCATTGCTATCTTGCATAGAGGGCCTTTTTCCATTTCCTTATGCAGACTTGTCATCCCTTTTTGATGAATCCGGATCCAAAAATATACATTTTCCCACATATACACTCCCTATCAGCTATGCAAGATGCATATACATTGGCTACTCCACTACAACCCATGTACATCGGGATTTGTTCTAGAAAATACAAAAATGAGGTCGGGTTTCCAGGTCATGACAGAAGATCTTTGATCCTTGGCCTTCCACATACTGGAAACGTTCTAACTCGACCCTTTAGTTGCATTCTGAAGGTTATAAAAGCACAATTTTGAGCTATGGAAAAGGAGGAGAAAGCATTCAACTTTGAGAGAAAAGTTACTCTGGAGAAATTACTTCATATTGAGTCTGCATCCCTTTGTCCCTCAAGTTTGAACACAGTGTTCAACCCCCAAGTTCTTTCCCTATCGTTGAGAGAAACTCATTGAATCTCTCTTATGAGCTTGCATTTGGTGGAAGATTGAAGTGGTGGAGGCCCAGTTGGAAGGAACTTGGTTTCTTGGTTTCGAACCGTGCCGAGATAGAAGTCTGTAATGTTGTCACTTCTGCTGATCAATTATTAATAGAAATACTCCTTTCCCGTCCTATTGGTATATTGCAAATGTTTGATTATTATCCATGGGCATGTTTGTAATGTTTATTTATGGATTATGCTATCCAATGTGCTAACCCCTTTATATCATCACTATATACTTTCTCTGCTCGTTTGTTAAGAACTTATTGCAGGTATAAAGCTTTGGGTCAAAGTGCTCAACGATGGAATATCATCAAACGTTGGATCGAGGTAGGCCTCTTTCATATCTTGCACATTAGTTCATATAGCATATGTTGGAATTGAGTTGATTTCTACAGTCATACCTATCTGTTGTGGTTTACCCTTGGCCATAGAGAGTTTTTCCCTCGTAACAGAAATGGCGACCATACTGGAGAGATATCTTCCTTCTAAGGGTTGAAGTACTTTTTCTTCCTGCATTGCTCTTTTTCCTTTGTGTTTCTTGTCGTATCACTGCTTGACAGATTCTGTTCACTCTGGGTCTGAATTTTCAGCCTTCTTTCCTTTGCCTGGCCTTGTTTTAAAGCATATACGCTCCTTTTTCCCAGACAGTCGCGTATACTTGCTTGTTGTCTCACTGCAGGATGCATATATACACTGTTCTCCTGAACAGTCGCGTATACCACTTCCCTTTGCTTGTTTGCTTGGTTTAGTGATTGCTGGGTGAGTTTTGAGGATTGTTGAGCCTTCTTAGGCCTCTGTAGTTCCTGTTGAGTTTCTCTAGGTTGACAGGAAACCTATTGGGAGTTGAATTTTTGGATGTAGTCTTTCTCTTTGTTTTTCATCCTTGTTGTCCTTGAACCCTGGGTTGTTTGCTTGGCTGCTTGGTATTATTCTTGAGTTATTTCATTTATACATAGTAGAATTTATATATTAGGTTGCTTTACACTCCATGCATTTTCTCTTTAATATATTTAAAATACAAAAAAATAGGCATTTTGCATTGGTTAACATTTTTTTCTTTGAGCCTTTATCATTAGCTTAGTTCATTTAGCAAAAGATTGCATTTTACTTCTGAATTGCAGAGTTGAAATTGAAAATTGCACTGCTTTTATTAGCATATCATTCATTGAAAAGTTAAAGATAGACTTTGCATTATATTCGTATTAATTTTCTTGCAGAGTCATAACATCATGAGTTTCGCTTCCATACCCTTTTGAGTAATCACGACCAATAAAATTTACACTTTAAACCAAAATTGATTAGTCACGATTTTATTTTTAAGGGTGCACAAACTAGTCTAGGATTTAGTGCCTTGGAATAGGATTTTGTGAGTAAATTTCTCTAAGGCAATTAAATCAACATATGTGTTTGAGATAGGGAGTTGAGAAGTCCATTGTATAATTAGTAATATCAGGAGGCTATGCTCACACCAGAGTTAATCACAAGGCCACGCGAAGTTAGTTGAAGGGATAACCCCTAAATACTCACCTAGCGTCAGAGATATTTCTGTGGATTTATTCATATTTGGGGATCTTGCTAGTACCCATATCTATGTGAGAGGTGGTTCTTTCAAGGTTTCAGGCTTTGCTACCCTACCTATACGGTGATCCAAACTTGTTGATTGAGTTGTTGATTGAGTTCCAGAAGCTAAAATATGACCAAAAGGATATGGAGTGCTTTCGAATGTTGTGTTGCTCCCAAACGCTTGAGAAGACTCTATTGACCCGAATTCAGGGGTTGTGATAGTGAATGCGGGTTCTTTTAAAGTGAATTTTGCAGAGCGAAGGGCCTAATGAGCCGATGCAAATGCTTCTCCTACACTTGATTGTGGAATATAAGGCACTGCCGCCTTGGACGCTGCCATGAATCGCCATTAATTGGTGATCGTGCTACTGGTGGAAGCCTCTGAAATCAAAATGTGCTCATCCATTTCTCCACCTTTCATCGAGTTCACAAAGATGACACGCACGCCTCACAAAGAAGTCTGTGGGTAATGAATCAATGCCTCACAGAACCAGTGAAAACAATCGGCAACGTAATTCATGTAGAGGTTATCCACATCCTTGAAGCAAACTGTGCACAATTCGGTCCTTCGATCCCCATCTCTGTTCATCCTCTGTTTATCAATGGCTTCTCTGGCTTCTTCGGTAGATTAGTCAATTCGAACCCGCACCGTCGTTTAGGATTTTTTTAGTGAATTTTTGGAGATTACGAGAACCCAAATGGGAAATTCTGAGATTTGTTTACGAGGGGATAGACCTGTGTGAGATGGGCCAACCTTTCTTTCCTCCGTTTTAATGGCGCAGGGAGTACCAAACAATCTACTTAATACGAAAGTCCATGGAAACTCTCCACAGCCTTAGAGACAGAGCGATTTGCTTGCAGACAAGGAAATCGTTTCACAAGCTTTCTAGACAGGATGAAGATAACAGAAAGAGATCCCAAGCAATATTGAAGGCAAGTGAATTGCGGGAGGAAGGCCGAAACTCTGGGATTGCATGAGAATTAGAGATCTATTCTTAGCCTCCCAGCAATGTCTTCCAGCAGTGGGCTCACGAGGCTCAAGCCGTAGCTTTGCACAAGGCAGAAGCGTCCCTAGGGTTTTCGTAGTAGGACTTTGTCTAAAAATAACTCGGCTCTAATACCATTCATAGGTTTTGAATAACTTCCAATTTCATTAAAGTGACTCATACATAAATACACTGAGAACTGACTTTTGGTTTTATCTTCATAGCGGATCGATGATACTTATGAATTCATATTTCTGCTAAATTAATATTTACAATATACCAAAATTCTAAGGATTATGTATCTAATAGAAGGTTTTATCCATCCTTTACCAAGGCTTTCACATATAATAAGAGTATAAGAGTGTAGAATTCTAGATTTTTATTATTAGGGCATCTCACTAGAAACTTCAAAACAATCAATAGCTCAAGGTGATAAAGGCATAACCAAGGTTCTAGTGTTATCATAGTAGCATCCTCCCCGTGCTTTCAAGCTATAACAACCATCATCTACCCTCACTCCATCATTTCATTGGCCTTTACATGTGGTAGTAATCAATCTTCATTATGGGTTTACTCTCATGGCCATATGTAAGACAACTTCACTTACAATCCATCATTCTTGATAAAGCTTTCATTTATTCACAACAACACATGAAATGATCATAGAATTATGACACACCAATGACTCAATCTCTTTCACATGTTAACATTTTAATTCACAATGAAATAGTTTATATCTAAAACGTTATCACCATTTTGCATTCACATAACACAATCAAATATATGCACAGATATTCATGGATGTAATAATAATAACTTTACACATTCTCCACATTCACTAAATGCACCCTTGCATCAATTCAAGAATATAATAATGCTAAATCATGTAATCAACCATGAGAATCAAAAGGCCTCAACCAATGCCTTGACACATAACCCAACCATCTCACCAATGCTTATTCAACCATCTGGACACCTTTCTCTTCAACCAAACACAGCGCAAGGGAAGACCTTTCCATTCTCTACTCAATATTCCTTTAGGAAGCTTGCCCCTTCAATGCTCTTCAATGTAAGAAATAAGGTTAAGGTTGTAGTCTAAGAAAATGATACAAGTGGGGAGACCATTGAATATCTATGCAATGATATAGGCTTTCCCAAGGCCAAATGACATTCTTTTTAAAATCATGGGTATAAATGTTCACTTTCCCTGGTTATTACCTCATAACCAACTCAAAACAACATGCTAACTCATGAATGCATCAAAAGGTTTCAACAATTTCACATATAAAAGGAATTTTTCCTTTACCATACCCTTACTTGGGTATCAATCATATATATCTATTCATATATCACTAATAAATTGACTATGATATGACACATAACTAAAGAAATTCTTACTCAAATTCCGTTCAATACAACACGCATGTAATCACATGTAATATTTGCATGACCCAATTCATACATGTGTGATTGTCATTGACATCTTTAATGTTATGTATTGAGTTGATGTTTTATGGCATCTTTACATCATCCCCTTCACGAACCTCTTGACAACCATCTTCTTGTCCTTATTTTTTCTTGGTTACACAACCAACAACAACCTCAATTAGTCATCATGCCACACTTATTACATATTAGCAACATACCATTATATTGATCTAACATGTAACAACATATATTCACATGCAAATCTATATGCACACTATTACATGTTTATGCCTCAATTGCTTACTTGTGCATATACATTCCAACATATTTTCTTTCTTGCATTTATCATCATTCATATGTTTTAATTATATTCACACCACTACATTCCTCAACCCACATAAATATAAACAACACCATAAAATATGAGTTAAGGAATTTCTCCCTTCTAATTTTTATGCATAGCATAGGTTTCCACACAATAATTGGTATACACTTTGGATTTACTGTAAGTCACACACAATAGATCGTCATTATGATTTTCACATCCAAGTAGCAATTTATAATTGATATACTTATAATTATATTTGCTACTTTTAAAAGCATACAACTCTTGTATAATCAAATTATAGTTTAAGGTGAGAAGATCTCCCCCATTATTCTAAATGCCTAGCTAGCCAAGCTCATCTCTTGGTGTTGTCTCATATTCCAACAATTTGCAACTCTCATGCTATTCTGGCTACCTCTATAAATCTATATCCTTGCCTTTATCTCAATTCGCCTTTAAGCTTTATCTAATTATGGTTTTTTCTCTTCATTTCTTTGGAAAAATATTAGTGAAGTTCAACGTTGTCTTGGTAAGACAATCCCACACAATGGAGTGCTTCATTCCACTATTAACAACTTCCAAGTGTGTTGAAGTTCATCGTATTTTTCACATTCTTTATAGATAAGTTGTTGATTCATATCCCATGATTATTTTACGCATACATATATCTTTCCCACTAAGGTGGTTCACCCCTAACATGCATAAATTGCATGTTCTCTTGTTCTTGGTAGATTCCCTCTACCATACCGGGATTTTAAGGATTCCTTCCTATGAAATCATGATGCCCATCACGCGCTACAACCTCCATTATTATTATTATTATTATTTCTATCTCACGGGGTTAAGAAGTTACACTCTTCTTTTATGCATGAGGATGTCATTATCTATATGTTGGTACCTTGCATATTTCCTATACCTCACATTGTTGTTTTGCTACATATAATAACCAACTATAATGATTAAGAGCTCCTACAACCCTTCTCTATAATATGGATTCCATGAATTGATCATAGGTAAATGCATTGCATGCATTTTTTCTAAGGGCACCAATAACCTTGGTCCCTTCTCTTTCATGCTTGACCTGAAAGTCAAATCTACAAAAAACCTTCGCTATTTTTATTCAAGGCATTTATCCATCTTGTTAGAAAGCATCATTATTAGGTTCTCTACTTGAATATCTCTACTCATTAAAATCTTTGCCACATTTCCAAGTACTCCTAGCCATCCTCGGTCTAACATTCAACCTACTAATTAATAAGCACCTTAGACAACCATGCTTTTCCCCAAGCAATTGTGCCTCTGCATCATCACATCACTATGCAAGAACCATTATGACATATATGCAATCATCCTTGACCATTTCTTCATCTGGTAAGTCCATATTTCATCATAGAGGTCCCCAAGTTTAATATACTTAGATTGTTATCCGCATTGGCAATTGCCTTGTTAAATCAAGACCGAAGGCTCTATCTTACAAATATTTCAAAATAATCAAAAGAACATGTTGAAAATGTGAAATTTTTGTTATATTGTCCTATGAAACAAATTTCCAACACCTATACTTTTTTCACATTTCAAATTTGGAGTTGAAAATTACAACATCCAAAAGTTCATAACTTACCCATTTTTCTACGCTTTTGCTAGTGCAAATCAAGGCTGGGCACCAACTTCTTCCACTAATTAGGAAGGATATAGCATATAGTTTGTACTAGGAACTGATATTGTTTCTAACTCTAAACACTCAACAACCTTGATCTAGGTGATATGCTACTCCAATCATCTTTTGCAATTATTTGAACTTATACATTGGAAGAAACCCAATTCGTTGATCTCAAAATCTATGGATGACCGGGATCATTGTGGATTATGAATTCCCATCCTTGTTGATGTGTAAGTTTAAAACCTACACCAATAGGGGATTCCATGTTTCCAATCCATGTGATTCTCACCTTTACTAAATGATACCCACTATAGGTTGAACTCCCACCATTTTTCTAAAATCTAATCTATGGTCCAGTTCACTACAAGTTTAAAAGGTCTTTTTCTTTGGGGATGCTAGCTGAAAACTTGCATCAATGTTACACTACTAGCTATCATCCTTCTCCACAATCTCCTTTCCATTGAATAAAACTTACATTCAAGATTTCACTGGGTTTTGAACCTTCTAATGTGGCTCCTTTTGATCTAAGCTAGTTGTGGTTCCATCTCCCATGTCTGCATAAAGGTTCCATCCAATAACCCATGGTTATTTGTGACTTTGTAGACCTCTTGCAAGGCTCCCATAGGTATAAGAACCAGATGCAACACTAGGTTGATATTTGGCCTTTGGCCACATCAACAACATCTCTTCCTCTACATGCTATAACATCCCTATAACTAGAGGATTATAGGAGGATCTCATTAATAGATGTTAGGATTTCCCAAGATTCCAATGTTGCTAACCAATTGCATGTATATGTGAATCCCACTCTCTAAAAATGTCCAAATTCATCATCATTAGCATTTAACACATCATGCATAATAATGGGAGTATGCATCTCTTGAGATTTAAAAATTAAACCTCATAAACTACTACATGCTCACCCAATTTTTGGAACCAAACTGTGAACTGCACAAATCCATATTGAGTTCACTTTTATAACTCACCCATGCCCATTAACATTGATCCACCTCAAGGAATCAATTCCATTAAATCAACAACTTGGATTCTTATAACATTTTTTCAATTAGCATGCAATTGTAATTTCTTCCTTAACACTCATATTTTCTTCCCATTACAACCTAGTGTTATAATTTGAACTCTAATAACACTTTTTGGCATCCCTATATGTCTCCCTTTTCCATCCAACACTACCAACATGATTTATTTATTTCGATTAAAAATCTGTGAGGCCAACTTTAACCTTTAATATAAATATATTATAGAATTCGTAT
>ML805806.1:81502-103387 GCA_009831015.1 Picea engelmannii | reverse complement strand
ATGCACGAGTCTTATGTGTTTCATTTGATTTATGTTTAATCTCTAACCCTCTAGTAGAACAATAGCATGCATGCATAGTTTTGTCTTGATTGCAGGATCTCTTTGTGGAAGGAGCAGCAGAAGCAACAAGATAAAGCTCAACGGAGGATCTACACCAACCGTCGATAAAAAGGTTAGTTGGTTCTTCCCATGTTTGCATGTGAAAAAGGGTTTTAGGTTTGGGGTAAAAGGTTAAAAGTAATTCTTGAAGGGTCATGATCTGCATGCAAGTTTAAACCCTAGCTTGTTAGCCCGTAGGGTATAATTTCCCAACAACACTATGAGGATTAAATCCCTCGTACTACAACACAATACTCTCATGCTTAACCAATCTTCTCACTATAGAGCATGGAGAACCTCATCCAACCATCAAACAACCATGGCACTCTCTTAAACTGCCCTACCCAACACAAGGAATATTTTCCCTTTCTCTGCTCAATAGTTCCCCGGGGATATTCTTCCCTTTTGGTGTTGTTCAATGCCTCGAAAAAGGTCTAGCTATTGGATGCCTTCTAGGAATAACCTTGGAAAAAAAAACACTTGGCATCAAAATAGTCAATGAGTTGCAATAACAAGGTTGCAAGTTTGAATGGGTTTGCTTTAGCAATTGTGGAAATTCCAAACATGGTTTCTCTCTCACATTTTCAACAACAATTTTCCCAATTTCTCTGGATTCTTACCAATTATAGATACATGGGATTCTCTTTCCATTTGTTGTCATAATGACCATAATAGCCATATAAAACATCCCCATAACATGGGAGAGGAAAACTCATTGGGGAACATGCATCCTTCTGATCCATATGAATGTATGAACAACAAATTCAATGGGAAATATATAATGAGAAACATTTTCTTGCATAAGATCTACTCTCTTCCCAAGGATATGACAAATTGTACTTGGTACACACACAAGTCAAATATTGATGGAAAAACTTGTAGGAAAGTATGGAAAAAATGGTATTACTTCCAAAGGACAATGATAAGGTCAAATCATCCAACAATTCCCCCTTCCTCTTTCCATTTTGTGGTATCATAGTCCCCTCAAGCAATCATTTTGGTGGACATTATATATTTTTTTCCTCAGAAAAAAACATAATTTTATTCATCCGAAGAGACAAAATTACATTTTTCACATGCTAGGTGAGCACATTCAGTATAGAGAAATAAAGAGTGTGAGGGATGATGCCTGAGATCCATCATGATCCATGTACATGATCGCATATAGTGATCCCTTCATGTCCATAGAGAGTTACCTTCCAAAAATAATTACAGTTCAACAAACATCCAACCCCAAAGGTCCAAAGAGCATAAATATATAAACTTTGTTCAGTGCTGAAACAAAAGGAGAAAAAAAAACGTCTCTAGTGCCAGGCATATAGAAAGTAAAAATTTTGAAAAAAATCTTGAAAGAGGACAACATTTTAATGTTGTAGTTGAGATGGTTCATCGATGAAGGGCCAGTGGTAGAAATCTTATGTAGAATCTCCATCTGATTCTGATATATGCCATTGTCCAAAGGGAAGTGGGATTCATTCCTTTGACAGAGTATCCACTACTGAGTTCTGGTTCCTATAGACATGTCGTAGAACAAAAGAGTCAAATGAGTCCAGTATATTGTATATCACCTCCAAAATGGGAAGCAGTAGAATATTGTGGTAGTGTTGGATTTTTTGAGACTAGTTGATGAAATTCATGGAGTCACAGTTTCATCATGGAGTCACCGAAGAGTTGTATGGTGTGTACCCCTTGCTCACGTGCAAATTTGAGCAATAGAAGTAGAGCCATGAGTTCAACATAGATATTTGTACCCTGTCCCATCCCCATTTTTATTTTAAATAAATGTGAGTTAGATAAATATAAAACAACACCCCTCCCCCCCCCGCCCCCACAAAGGAGATTTTGTGATGCATCGTCAAAATAAGCCCAGGGAAAACAAGAGTCAATGTGTTATGGATGATTTGATCGGATAAGAGGCTTGTTATTTTCTTGGGGGAAATGTTCAAGGATCAAGAGGCTTTTTGCTACAATGATTTCGGGAACAATTGCATTGTCCTTGAAGATGGTTGGATTCCTCGCTAGCCAAATACCCTAGTTGATAAGTATAGGTAATGCTTTGATCTTCTTGTGTACAGGTTTTTGTAGACAAATTTTCCAAGTCAACTCAAGAGAAGGCCCATTCCAATCAAAAGGTTGTCTCAGGAGGGCGGAAGTTTCAGTCCAGACTTTCATAGTGAAAGGGAAGAAAATGAGAATATGTGCAATAGATTCGTTTTTGGCTTTGTAGAGAGGACACCATCTTGGCCCAACAATCTGGCACTTTCTCATCTTTTCCCAAGTAGGGACCTTCTCTAATAAATCAGACCACATGAAGATTTTTGTTTTTAGGGGGAAATTAATTTTCGAAAGTCTACTCCACCACCAACACAGTTCTCTTTGGAGGAGGTCGATATTCAGTGCTATATAGCCCAGTTTTGGAGTGAATACCCCGTGGGGAGCCTTTTGTCAAACCGGTTCATCTTCCATGTCCATGAGCCTAAAGTGACCCATTCGAAGAGAAAAAATATAGTTGTCCCAATGTATGTGGAAACCTCCATCCAAGCCAAGAGAAGCAGAATTGTGCCATCCCTGTTGCCAAATGTTTGTGGTGTTTGGGTCTGCAATTTGATTTAGGTAGATGAAACCTTGAAGGTGTAATTGATCTAACATGACCTGTGGTAGAATATGAGAGTTTCCACTCCTGGTCCAAGGATCCGTCCCAATGCGGACTTGGTTTCCCCTGCCTGCTTTCCATGCCAAACCATCACCTACCACATGGAAGGATTTTACCACTTCTTTCCAAATAATTGAGCAGTTCTATGTGGACTTATCATTCCTTCAGATCCAATCTCCCACTGTATCTGGTCGAATATACGTCTGTTCCACCACTAGTGACCAGAGGCTGGTAGTAGTTAAAAGTATCTAGCAGACTTTGGCAGCCCGGGATTTTGAGAATATGAAAATGTTCTTTAAGCCCCAACCACCCAAGGCTTTTGGACGTGCCAAAAGTTCCCATTTTTCCCATGTAAAAGTGAAATGTTCTTTAGACCCTGACCATATGAACCAGAAGCAAACACGTCAGACCTTTTCCAGAATACCTTTGGAGATCTAGGAAAGAGACATCTAGTAAATTGGAATGGCCTCAAGAAATGATTTAGTCAGGTTCAATATGCTTTCCTGGGACTGTTACAGAGAAATCCCCTTTCAGACAAGTGGATTCTCTCTTGGATACTAGACCCCTATGACCAAGACAAAAAATGCTATTGTGGACACTGACATTCCTTTTAGATCTAATTAAGGTAATGCATGAAGAGGAAGAAGAAAATTGCACCTTTTTAATGGCGTTTTTCCTCGCACAGTCTAGGTTGAGCTTCAATCCTAATCTCCTCAATAAGTTAGTCCTGTAGAACAAACGAAGATACAACAAACTTCTTATTCTATTGAGATTAGCTCAAAAATATATCTACCTACTAGAGGAAAGTTCATGAAATGTATGGAAACTTTAAAGGAAACATGCCAAGCATATATTTATATTGATGAGAACAAAGTGTTGCTTACATCCATGGATTTAGTGCAGCATCTTCACCAAGCTCCCTTCGTCCAAACCCTTTCTCAAATAATCCACACAAAATCATGATGCTTAAATGATATCTCCCTTATGAGATCATAAGTTTGATACTTCACCATGTCTCCCCTTTCACTATGAAGAGGCCTCCTTATATAGGCTTGGAGAGGCCTAACCACTTAATATATCCTTGGGATAAGTTGAGGATTATTCTCCTTTAGTTGTGGATCTTCCCTAAGGTCGAGCTTTGACCTCAGATCCGAACCCAACCAAATCCATATATGAAGGGATTCTTCCCTGATTTCTCTCAAAAATCTAAAGATTCACTCAAAAAAGGCCAGTGCTCCACTAGAATGAGGCATAGAGAATTGGAACGCTCCCCCAAAGGAGGTCACAGAGCATTGGCACTCCCTGACAGTGTATAGGGGAGCACTACCTTCCAAAATGGATTTTTTAGTGGTTTTCTCAGTGGAAAAAGATTTGCACTTTTTGTCAAATGACTTCTCCTCTTCATAACCAGTCTTTTGAGGTGTCTTGTAAGTGTTCTTGATAATGTTGTCTGAGACACAATATAGACAGGACAACAATATGATATTTGTGACACTTGTAGGTGAAATGCGACACTTGTGACATTGGTAATGATGATACTAGGCCATCATCCTAATGAGTAATTTTGATGTGTAACAGATTTCCCCCCAAAGTGCGATGTTAGAAGATGATAATTGATGACTGAAGTACTTTGTAGAATTTTTTAGGCAAAGATACAGACTCAGAGAACCTGATAGAAGCTGCACACAACCATCAAACAAATGTTATGACATGTTTCAAACCCAAGGTAGGCATACCTATGCTTGAGTGATAAAGACTTTCAAGGTATGGCCGCCATAAAATACACCGCGGATCCATAATTATAATGATAAAAAGGTATATCCATTGAATATACAATGTGGATCTATACTCCTATGACATGAAATGATCGTAGCCACAAAGAATACATAGTGGATCTACGAGACGACAAGACATATCCATGACCAATACAAAGTGGATCTATGTAACAATATATTTGTCAACGTTCAAAAGAAACTCCGTCGCAACCTGGGAAAAGTACATATAAGAGTGATGGATCAACCCAGGGTCTTCTTACTAATCTCAATGTAGTACGAATCTAACCATGTGAATAGATGTCTTGATGTCGAACATGGTAGAAACCACTTGATTACCGGTCAATGAGGTAAATCGCTAATAAGCGCGAGGAATATCACCATTGATGTCAATGATTCCCAAGGTACTCTAGTACATTCCAATGAATGTGAATAAATGAGATGAAGTATAACATCCATGGAATCATCTGATCAGAGGTCAATGATGTAAACCCACTGTTGGATGTGAGGAGGCTTTCCATTGAGGCATGCAAGTCCCAAGGTACTAATTGGTTTCTAAGTCTAGCTCCTGGATAATGTGCTGAAGTCGACAGGAATAGACTCGTCGAAGGAGGGCCTTGATGTATCCCCCATCAACAAAATGAAACTGACACAGAGATGTAATTGGTGGATAAAAAGAACATGGACTGACATGAGTGTTGAAACAAAAATTTGTGATGGTTGACTCTTGAGGCAGACACTTCCCTTGAACATTGAGGCACAACAGCAGAAACATGACATGGACCAAAACACGATAAGGTAGTGGATATGGTGACTTTCATCGGGTGACCCAAAGGAGTAAGAAAACTCATAGGATTGGTTCAGTGCAAAGGTTGAGTGGATTAAAATGGGTACAAAGATAAAATGTCGTGTTCAAGGGCGACTGTAAGAATTACTGGTAATGTTCTCAAAAACTGCTTGGTTTGCTTCCTTCAAAATTTTCCCCCATCCAGATAGATGAGTACCTCTTTTTTTATTTTAACGAGCTCGAGGAGGGTTACACATGATCGATATAAATCACCTTTGGTAAGTCCCTCTTCCTTTGTTTAACGAACTGGAAGAAGTAAGGGTTTGGTCCCTTATGGGCCCTTCAATGTATGATTGTTTAACGAGTCTAAAGAAGGTAAACTCAATGGCTTTTCATATTTAGAGAGTCTAAAAATGACTTAAAGACAACTCCAGTATGGTCCTTTTTCGTAATGTTAGTCTCGCGAGGCCGAAAAAGAGATAAATTATCACTCGAAAGACGCCCTTTCAAACCTTTTAATGAGTGGGAAAGGAAGCAAGATCACTCAACAATCTTTTCATGTTTAGAGAGTCTGAAAAGAGCTTAAAGACGACTCCAAGGGGTTCCTTTTTCGTGTATCCATGCGGGTCTGAAAAAGAGACAAAAGTTTACCCAACGTGTTCTTATGTGTTTGAGCTTGAGAAGGAACTAAGACTATGCTCACGAATGTGACAAGATGAAAAAATGAACAAAACTACTCTGAAACCTGTCAATAACGTCAAAACTTCATTCCAGGGGATTAATAAGGCCTCCAAAATGTTTTCAAAAACCCAAAAATAACTATATATTATGCAAAAATGAAATGTATAATAGTAAAATGGGGTAACAATATCATTTACCATTTCATTTGTGCAAAGATTTGTAGCAGTGGAGAATTTGTGCTTTGGAGGTGAATCTTGCATTGTTCGGTGCTGGAGCTACAGTCAACCATTTTCCTCACCATTTGGACCAGGTTAGTGCTTTTATTCCTTTCTTTCATTTGTATGGTTCAAATTTTACTTTGAGGCAATAATTAGATACTAAAATTGATGCCCTGGGTTGGCCCAAGTGCCCAAAAAAGCTCAACGCTCCTCTAAGATAAGTGGGGGAGTGATATACAATTTTAAAAATGCTCCTGTATGCTAATGAAGTGAGCACCAACGCTCTGGTGTAGTGGTCTAGAGGGAGATTCCCAAAGACACAAGAAAAAACGCTAAAAAATGGCCAATGCTTTCTCAAATCGTAAAGGGGGCGTTTTGGATTTTTAGAGCACCCTGATGGCCCTTGTGAGTGAACGTTGGCGCCCTGATGTTCATGTAAAGGAGGCGTTGGCCTCTTGGAAGAGAAAAAAATTGTTTTTTTAAGATTTTAAATTGCCCCAAAATTGCCCAAAAATGTGATTAATGAATTTTGATTGTTGATGATTGCACATAACTTCGACAATAACCATGATCTAGTGGAAAGAAAGAGAGCATGAGATCGATGATGTGGCCTCTTTGCAAAGTCCCCAAGCATGGGCTGCACTAAGGAATTGCGGTCTCCTCAAGTTCTTCAAAATGCAAAAAATGAAGAAAGAGATTCTTCTTCTTGAGTATATGATTGATTTATGGAATGTCGTGGAACAAGGGTTCCAAATTGGAACGCAACTTCTCAACATCAAGTTGGAAGATGTACACTTCCTGACCGACCTCTCAAAAAGAGGGGATCCCATAGTTTTATCCAGACAGAGGGCACTTCTTGCGCCTATGGATGAGTACCTTGCAAACCATTATGTCCCAAGAGTGAGACTAGTGGTAGGTAGATTCACAATCAAAGATATGGGGCCTACCTCTTCGGTCCATTTTGTTTTCCATTACGAGTATAGTGGGAAGTACCAGCATGCACCTAGTTTCAAGATCACAGGTGTTCTATGGTTTACAGTGTCTAGAGCCAACATTGTTTAACTAGAGTGCAGGGTTCCTTCAGAATGTGAAGGAGCAGATTATGAGATGCAGAGCAGGGCAACATAAGCAGTTCGGGTATGGTTCATTCTTGGTTTCATTCTTCTTAGAACACATTCCTCTGATGCAACCCCAAATTTCATTAGCAGTACGACCAGTGGGAGAACCACGTATGGAGTGATGGACTAACCTGTCTCTGAGATTAGGCTCAGATTCAGAGTTCAAATTCACCTGTGATTTCTTCGTTTGGTTGGGACGCCAATTGATCGTGATAGAAGATTTTCCATACGCTAGAGTGGATTTCCGGGGAAGCATGGACCTGGTCCTTCCAGATGTGGTGGACTGGGATGCGTTAGGTAAGAAACCAAAAGATCTTATCAAGTGTGTTTTTTGATTTTAAACTTATCTTATTTTTTTGGGTACATAGGAGAGTTTCTAACGGATGTATCGTTTCATCATGCAGACAAGTGAGCAACACGTCCGATAGAGATGCCGACATTGGGGCGCCGTAGGGATGCTCAGGTAGTAGTAGTAGTAGGGGGTATCCTATAGGTGGAGACAAACCTCCATGGTCTTATGATGGGTATTCCTCCCCTTGAGAGGGAGAATGTACCCTTGCACTTGCAGAGACACACAATGGGGGTTCCTAAAAGTATTAACTCTTTACTGAGATGAGTAGCCCGTGCGGTGATGTGCTACTCAGAGCACAATGTGATGCAGGAGGACTAGGACCTCACTAATGATATTTTTTTTGTATAGTCTTTATGACGATGTTATGGGCACAAAGACCCAACATTTTTCCCTTCTATGTACCTTGTTTTTTTATGTAATCAAACATTTTCAGCCACGCTGTATATATATACATTTCCGAGTTTTTCCAATGCCAAATGATTTGCAAATAATGTTGTCTTTTATGTGATGTGTTTTAATTTACATGATGATATGTGATGTGATTTATTTCCTTTATGAAAACTTATCTATGTGCGATATACCTATCCATGATGTAATTAGCTAACGAATCCGAAATGGTATTTAGTTCTCTTGTTATGTGTCTGTATTTTATAAAATTAAACATTCGTTCAAGACGAAGAACTCATAAGTGGAGACGTAGTAGGATATGATTACGAATAGAGTAGATTCAATTAATTTGAAAGACCACAAGTTGGGAGTCTAGGTTGACAATCATGCGAGAAACGCCTAGGGAGGAGGCTTCAATTAAAATTCTGACGACAACATGATATTCTCTAATGTTGTTAGTTGTCGATCCTAAGAAAATACCTCCGGAACTCACCAACTCATCAGAGTGGTAAATGCCCCAAGCTGCAGAATCAACGTTATGGGTATGTCGACTAGCGCCATCCGCAAACCCGACAAAAATGGGAAAGGAAGATGTCATCTGCGCATGAAAACACAAGACATAGTATAAGTGGCTAAGGCAAAAACTCAAGCATGCAAAAGAAAAAGACACACCAAACTAAAAATACAATAGTGTACACAGCACGTATGCTAGATGTTCTATGCATAGTACTTCTTAAGGTAAAGCCCGTTCCGAGGCTCACCTAGGGAGATTTTGTCGTAGTCAACTAGCTCATAGGTGCCTCTATGTAGAAAAAGTTTCACAATGTAAGGACCATCCCATAGAGTTTCTAACTTCCCTATCCCTAACTTATCATGAGCTTGGTCATAAACGAGGACTAGGTCTCCTTCTGCAAAAGTGCGAGGATGGATGGATTTGTAGTATTGATTCTTGATTCGATTTTGATACGTCTCGTTAATGAGAGCGGCATCATGACATGTTTCATCCAACCTAGTCAAGTGTAAGAAATGTTCTTCTTCAGCAGAAGTGTGGGGTAGGAGTTCTACTTTGAGTTTCAGTGAGAGAATTTTGCACTTGATTGGTAAAACAACTTCTATGCCATATACTAGCTAGAAAGGAGTGAATCCAGTAGCAATTTTCATTGAAGTACGGTAGGCCTAGAGAGCGGAGAAAAGTTGTAGATTTCAGGATGTCTTGTTTGCCCCTACCATCCGTTGGATCATAGTTTTTAGGAATTTGTTGATAGCTTCAACTTGTACATTTGCTTGAGGATAGTACGGGGATGAGTTCTCATGGAAAAAACCCAACTTGGCATGCAACTCACTCATCATCTAGTTTTTAAAATGTGAACCATGATCGGTGACAATGGCATGTGGAACACAAAAACGAGTGATGATGTGGTTAAAAAAGAAAAGAGCTGCAGTACGACCATCATTCATAAAGGTAGGCATAGCCTCAGCCCATTTTGTAAAGTAATCGACGATGACAATTATATAATCATGCCCCCCAGCTGAGGTAGGCTTACACTGCATGAAATCAATGCCCCATTTGGAAAAGGTGGCGATGGAAATAACGGGATGCGGTGGAGAAGGGTGGGTATTGCCTTGTTTTGAAAAACCTGGTAGGGTGGGCACTTTTTGACGACCTCGATACAATCTTTGAAGATGGAGGGCCAAAAGTAACCGGGACGTAAAATTTTCTAGGTTGTAGCCATCCCAGAAAGGTGACCGCCACAGGCTCCAAGGTGACAGTCATTGAGGACACGTTCAACCTCTTCATGAGTCAAACATCGTTGTAGGATAGTATCAATACCACATTGATACAAAGTATCACCGATGATAAGGTAGCGACGAGAATGATGGCGAATACGACGATGTTATTCACGAGAGATATCAGGCTAAAAACGTTGGGTCTGGAGATAAATAAGGATATCTCCATACCAAGGGTCGAACGTGTTGATGAGGAATAGAGTCTCATCAGGGAGACAGTCTTTGGGTTCAGTATCTTCATCAGCATGGGGAAAGTCCCATATAATCTCCGCAAACACCAAATATTTTTTAGCTTTGGACTTAACAAACTCAAGATCGAACTCTTGAACGATGACGATCCATTTAGAATATTTTCCGCCAAGAAATTGACGTGTCAGAATGTGATACATGGGGTTTGAGTCCGTGATAACTATGGTGGTGCATAGAAAAATGTAGTGACGAAATCTTTGGACAACGATGACGGCTGCGAGAGACAACTTTTCAACATGTGAATATCAGAGCTCGGGACCAGATAGACTTTTGCTCAAATAATATATCACGTGTTAATCACCGATAGGGTCCTCTTGAACTAACACCATAGCAATAGTGGAAGTAGAGGCCGCTAAGTAAAGGATATAATCCTGCATATAGTTCAGAGGATGCAACATAGGTGAATTGGTCAGTGCATGCTTAAGAGCAGCAAAAGATCGTTGATTAGTGTCATCCCATATGAAAGGGGTGCCTTTCTGGAACAATCACATAAATACTTTGGTAATCTCAGCGTAGTTACAAATGAAACGACGAAGAAAGTTTTATTTCCCCTGCAAACTTTGGAGTTGTGTCATATTATTAGGTGGAGGTAAAGCAAGGATAGATTTAATTTTTAAGGGATCCACCCGAATCCCTTCCTTGGAGACAACAAAGATGAGGAGTCGGCTTGATTAGACAACAAAAATACATTTATGTGGGTTCAAACGAATACGGTAGAACCGACATCGAAGAAAAATCACACGTAGATGACCAAAATGGTCCAATCGACTAGATGAGTGGGCAAGTAAGTCATCGAGGTAAGGTTCCATAATATGTTTGATATCATGGAAAGAATATGACATGGCTCGCTGGAATGTAGCACCAACATTTTTAAGGCCAAAAGGTAGTTTCCGATAGGTGAAAGTTCCCCAAGGGTAGATGAAGGTTGTCTTATGATGTTCAGCAGGTAAAATGTCAATCTGGTTATACGCTGAGAAACCATCCATAAAAGAGAAAATTACGCTACCAGTGAAATTATCAATAATCTGGTCGATGAAGGGCGTAGGGTAGTTGTCTTTCAGAAAAGCCTCATTGAGTTCCCTATAATCAACGTAGACACGAATGGTCCCTTGCTTCTTAGTAACCAGAACAATGTTTGAAACCCATTATGTCAAAGGGACAGGATATATGAAGCCAGATTTCAATAATTTCTCAACTTCTGCCTTAATAGTCGCGGTCTTCTTAGGATGGACCAGGCGGAGTTTATGTTGAACAGGTTTGACACTTGGGTAGGTTTTAATCTCATGCACAACGATCGATGGATCAATCCTTGACATCTCTTCATAGCTCCAAGCGAAGACATCATGAAATTCTTTAAACAAAGCAGTATAAGAAACCACTTCCTCGAGTGAACAATTAACACCGAGATTAATATTTTCCACGAAACCTTCCTTGATCAAAATGTCAGTAACGACCGTAGAGGTGATGTTGCCTAAATTCCCCTCAGAAAGAGTATCTTGTGTGAGGATGGGAGATTGTGGAAAATCGACAACATCAGGAGGGAAGACAGAGTGTATGTCTTCTTGAATTTCTTCGAGAGGTGGAAGAAAAGAGGATCGATGATGGATATAATACCAAGGTATGTAGTCGATGCTAAGCATTTTGATTACAGATTCATCGGAAGGAAAAATTTGGGAAATGTAGTCGAATGTAGACATCAAGGAATTTAACCACAATGGCATTGAGTAAGTGTTGGGTGCCAAGAGATGTTGGTCATCTGAGGAGGGAGAGGTGGATTGGATGGAAACATATGAGGTTTCGATTGGACTAAGTGGCATGGTGTCACCTAGTGCATCGAATTCCAATGGACTAGGTACAATCCAAGGGTTAGATGATTCCAAGGATTGGTAAACCGTAGTCGAAATCATATTGATTGTGGCAACATGATGTGTGGTGGGTGGAAGTGGTGTAGGGAAGGTACCCATAAGGCTAGAGTCTTTCAACAAGCCAACACCAATGATTTCATACTTGATCTTGTGATCTCCCAAAAATGGAATATTTTTGGTAGCGGGAGTGCGAGCGTCGGGTGTAGAGAAATCTAATTGATCGACCGTGACAATTTTTCCCTGATGAGGAAATTGTACACACTGAAACAACGACGAAGCAATGACAATCATAGCATAAAACCAATTTCTTCCAAGTAATAAGTTGTAATCAAGGGGAGAATCGACCACCTCGGTGTCAACGGTGATGGTTTTGCTGCCCAAATGGATGGGCAGGGATTGCAAGAGTCCATGGGGATGAAAACCTATCCCATAGAATGCGCGTAACATCGTTGGGGATTTGTTAAGTGCAGGTGATTTTAAACCTTTTCAACACACTAAAGACATGACACAAGTAGAGGCTCCCTCATCCAATATGGTTCGGTGAATTTGTTGATTGTGAACAACAACATCAATTTGGAAAGCAAGTTGGTGGGAGAGTCGAGATGTATAATTGTCCAGGTTAAACATGATATTGTTGGACGAATCAGGATCAACAATGCCAATAGAAACCAAGAGAGTTCTACATTGACTGGGGCAGTGCTGTAGAACTTCTAACGCAAACATAGCACATGGTGCTTGAGCCAAATATTCAACAATGTTGTAGTTCTGGGCGGCATGTGAACTAGGATTAAAGGTAGATTTATGGATGATTCTCTTAGGAGGGCATTAGATAGAGTCGAACGCAGGTTTATCAATCTGAAGTGGTCTATACGGAGGACTAACAGAGGATGGTGATGGATCCGGTAAAGTACCGTTAGTGACTTTTCCTTTGTCAGGTTTAACTGGTGTGTCGTATGTCATAGAGAAGGTGGTTAAATCAATCTTGTTAAACATGTAAATATGGGCACTTTTCAAGGCTTCATCATGGGAAGGATGGCTGGAACTACCCCCTGGAGAGGGGGTTTGAGCAACCATAGATTGTTGTTGTAGAAAAGGCTGAGTAAGCACGACGGGTTGGGAAATCCCCTTGAAAAGTTTGGCCACTTCATCACAATGTGGACAGTCTCGAGTGTAGTGATCGCCACCACAAATAAGACACAGGAGCTTCGGTTTCCGCTGTGATTTATTTTTGTTAGCAGGTGGTGGGTTTTGAGATTTCGGTTGTTCATTGTTATTATTCTTTTTGTTTTTGTTCTTTGTCTTCTTCTTACCTCCGGTTTGTTGTGAAGGGGCAGATTGAACTGCATTCACCTCAGAGATTTGAGTTTGGGGGGAGGTAGAGGAGGGTGTGGTTGAACTGGGAGTGGATGCTGGAGCAGATTGATTTTTCGTTCCAGTCGACTGGGAAACAGATTGGGTTTTGACGGAGTCGATAACTCCATCTGCATGTAACATGGATGACAGTTTAGATGGATCGGTATTTTCACGGGTAGAATTTGGGATTAACTCATACAAAGTACCAGATTGGGAATAAACCAAATCTAAGTATTGAGCTCAAGAAATGGCCTCTTCCTCGGTGACAACATCACCCATGGAGACATCACGAGCAATCGGGGGTAACAGTGATTTAGTCAACCATTCCGCCAATAATTGGTCAGGGATGACTACTTTGATCAACCTTCATCGTCGTCTCCACTAATGAATATGATCGAAGATATGCACGGAGTTTGTCTGACAAAGGGAGGTCAAGAGTTTGGTACCCATCTCATATCAAATGGGTAGTTGAAAGTGCATGATAAAGGACATGGCAAGGGAGTTAAAATCTTGAAAAGAACCACAATGGAAGTTCGATATACCACTTGGCTGCTGAGCCCGTAAGTGTTCGCTGACAAAGACGTAAACGGATAGAGTCATCCATTAAGGAGTTCAATGAACACCATAAATGAAAATTCATCACATGGTTATTTGGGTCTTCTCCAGGTTTTCCATCAAATTTTGGAATATCAGAAGGTATTTTAGCTAGAATCACCAGCTAGAAAGGATAATCACATATAGGATCATTGGTCAACTGAGACAACTCTGGGAGATCCAGAGTAGAAAGGAACGATAGTTGTTGGTTAACCTGAGGGTGTTACTGGTGTGTCATAGGGACACCAGTAGGATCGTAAACTGGGTTAGGTGGATAATTGTAACCAGTAGGTCCTTCGGCATGCGGTTGTTGCTGACCAGAGTAAACAAGATTCGAGGAGGGTTGAGAAACATGTGTGAGAGGAGGATAACCTGATGGGTTTTGAGGATTATAATTCGGTTGATGGGTTTGTCCATAAGGTGGATAGACATTTTTTCCATAAGGAGGATGAGGTTGTTGTTGTCCTTGAGGATGTTTCCCCCCAGGGAATAGTGGATTTCCCGGAAAAGGAGTGTGCCAAGGATTGGGCGTGGTAGACACATTTTGTCTAGAAGGTTGATGATGGGTTCTAGTTTGAGGCTACCCACCAGCATGAGGTTTCCCCCCAAATGGAGGTTTCCCTCCAAATGGAGGTTTCCCTTCGAAAGGAGGTTTCCCTCCGAAAGGAGGTTGCCCCCCAAACGGAGGTTTCCCTCTGAAAGGAGGTTTCCCCCCAACATGAGGTTGAGTCCCTGGAACTTGGAAACCATATGTAAACAACTGATCGATGTCGCTTAAGGATTAGATCCACCAAGACCAGTCCCTCCAGATTTTTGTATAGGTATGGAACTTTCGGGTATAACTTGGGTAGTGTTGACAACGAAAGAATTCAATGCTATGTACCCAAGGGGAAGTGATGAAGAAGGCCTAGATGAAAGTGGTGTACCAATGGGAGCTTGGCTAACCACCACATTACCGGTGGAAATGGTCACAAAGTGAGGGACCATCGTAGAATGGGACATCTGGAGAGAAATAGTGGCACTTGGACCAACAGACTGCATGTTCGGATCAACGGACGGTGTGGTTGAAATGACAATTGTACAAGTAAAATGATCTAAAGGTATGGTATAGGTAACATATGTTTCAGGTATTTGGGATGTGACAGGTATATCAACACCTATTCCTAATCCATAAAGGTCTCGCACCATGAGAGGTGGGCTTCAAACTATATCAACAATCCAAAGGGGGTCTCCGACTCGAGGAGTCGAATGAGACCCAGTTGGAATTTCAGAAGGATCAATGACAACAAGTTCTCTGGATGAATTCATCTGGAGAAAACGCCTTTCATATCCCGCAGGAATGCGGAAAGCCTCCATAGGATCCGCAACAATTCGAAAATTTTCTAAAGAGGTAGAAACTTCCTCCTGTGAGGTTATAATGTCATGGACCTCGCTCTGTTGAGGATATCCCTCCATCGAGTGAGGGGGTAAAGGGGTAGAATCTTCCATATTTTCTGGTGGAAGTCCCTATACCCTACGTGAATGACATGGAGGGTCGATGTTGGCAAAAAGGAATCGAAAAAAAAATCTATGGCCAACTAACGAAAAAGAAACAACATGCACTAATCAAATATAGGAATCAAACCAAGCAAACAAAACCTTCTTTTGATGATCGTACTAGTTGGTGATGAAATCCAACGTCACATGATCAAGTCAAGAAGGGGCTAGGATATGGTGGAATAGTTACGATGGTGACCTTCTTAACGGACTTTCACCTTGGTGCAAGCTTCCACGTAGTAATTGTGGATTTACCATCCAAGGAGCCCGAGTGAGTTTTACCAATGTATGTTCCAGGTACAGTGAGACTTCCCTTCACTGTCACCTTGTGTAAGTACCTAAATATGATGGCTACTAAGGAAACCAACTCATAGTCAGCCTCTGGGTAGGTATAGTCGATAGTTCGGTTAGAACGTATGAGCAGGATAACAAGTCTGAAATCCTTCGAGAGAACTGAGGACAAGTGGACTAGTAGAACTCCAGAGGACCCCAAATGGATTCAGAGTTCCCGAAGCATTGAGACCAAATGAAACCAGTTGATCCTCAAGAAGAACCCTCAATATACGATCTGTAACTCTCCCGAATGTGACCTCGTGCGTAACCCCTGTGTGAGAGGGGGATCCCAGAAACCCTATACAACAATTGGATTTTTTTTTTCTCTCCCTATCGCAAGATGATAATGTTTGTTTTGAATACTTTGGAGATTTGTACTCACAACCTAATCCAAATTGCTAATCCTAGTCTATTGTTGGTGGAAGATTCTAAAAACAAAATGTTATAGATAAATTTTAATTAGCGTTAATTTTGCAACTGTTTTTTACTCAAGGGTGTATGAAAATGAAACTGATGGTATTATGACTCAATTCCCAAAAATGCATAAGAAATGATAAGAAGTCTTTTATTTCAATGAATGTCTATTTAAAGGAAAGAGAAGAATGTTCTTTTCATTGTCAAACACCAAGATGCAAAATCCTCAATCAATTGTTTCTCGATCAAATCCAGTATAATGCTAAAATTTCATAGAATGTTGTTCTAATATCCAAAAACAATCATAACAAATGTATCATTTTGATTTATGTGTGAATGATAATCAATATGATGTAAATATCCCTATGTCATTCAGACTTTAAGATCAAATAAGATTTAGACAATCAAAAGCAAGTTTCACACAAACAAAAACACACTCTCGTCATGCTTTAAACAAAAAAACAAAGATAACAAAACTTGAAAAAAGAAAACCAAAAACTCAAAAAGAAGGAAATAGGATTGGACAATATGACCTTAAAGATAAAATGGAATGGTGCAAAGACCTTTGAAATTCCTCACAAAATATTCCGCTCAGTCAGATAAGTGAGAGGAAAACAATAAGTTGACTTTGAATCGTCAAAGACAAAGAGTGACTTCAAAGTAAGGAAAAAACATCAAAATTCCAAACAAAAGGTGGTCAATTCTCAGAAAACAAAGTGTTTAAGACCAAGACCAAGATGTATTGAGGTTGTAAGACTTCTGAGAAAGTGCCAAAAGCAAGAGACAATTCAGAGAATGAAATCCCTAGAATATTTTTTAAAGAAAAGGGGCAACGCTCTGGTGTAAAGGGAACCAGAGTGTTTCAATGCTCTGTGTAAGCTCAGCAGGGAGCGCCAGTGCTCTGGTAGAAGAGGTAGGGGGGTGCTGGCCACTAAAAATTTAGAAAGATTCCCAGAAAATAAAACATTCAAGCAACTTCAGGAAATCAAAATGTATGAGATGAGGTAAAAAAGCAATCAACACAGTTCTAAGAATCAAAGACACAGTATGGAGAAGGTCAACAATGAGAAAAGGCCAATACAAGACCTAGGAAAGGAAACATAAATCAAGGTCCCTCCCCAATGGAGTCACCAATTTCTGTTATAGAGAAATCCCCTTGCGGACAAGTGGATTATCTCTTGGATACTAGACCCCTATGACCAAGACAAAAAATGTTATTGTGGACACTGACATTCCTTTTAGATCTAATTAAGATAATGTATGAAGAGGAAGAAGAAAAGTGCACCTTTTTAATGGCATTTGTCCTCGCATAGTCCAGGTTGAGCTTCAATCCTAAGCTACTCAATAAGTCCTATAGAACAAACAAAGATACAAAAAAATTCCTATTCTATTGAGATTAGCTAAAAAATAGATCTACCTACTAGAGGCAAGTTCATGAAATGTGTTATCGCACAGTTTGTAGCTAGGTCAAATGGATAGAATATAGAGGCCAAACTGGTGTAACAGGAACCTAACCCACCCAATGTCACCTCAATGGGGAGGTTCTTTCTATTTAGGGAGGTTAGACCTAGGGGAGACGTCCCCGGTAACTTGGGGTTTTTAAGAGGCAAGGTATAAAGGTCAAAGTAAAAGTCCCTCCTCATAGGTTACCACCAAGCACAGATAGAATGGCTAAACAACCAATAATGAAGTGTATCCCCAAATGAGAACACCTGCCTGGAACAAGACAATAGCAAAACAATATATGCAGGATATAATTCAATGGGTTATTACTTCATATAACTATCTAATGTCAATAGATTAGCAATTATAACAATAGATATCAATGAGATCAATGTTTATCAATATAACAGTGGGATAATATCAATTCATCAATAAATATTGAGATGATGTAGCCAACAATGTATTTAATCAATCCCTTACTCAATAAATGTTTTAAAACACCATCTAGTTGCTTATCAACATAAAGTGTTGCATCAAGATGGAATAACCAAGTATGACGTCGGCCCTATTAGGGTTAGTAGTTAGTTAGGGTTTCAAATTATAAAAGTTTTAAGAGTTGTTTGACCACTATCACTTCAATGTTGGGGAGCTGAGATTAGTGCCTAAGGGTAAATGGAGTCAATTAAAGAGAGGACACAAAGTTGAAGGGATAAAATGCTAAGGATGAGAGGGACGGGTTCTAATGTGCTGCAATGGCAGGGCCCCAGAATCAAAACCCTAGGGGAAAGAGGCTCACTCCGGTGTTTCTTAAGCAAGGCCTCGTGCTCTTTTCTCCTGTTAGACAACTGAGAGGGGGGGGGTGAATCAGTTCTTACCATGCTTAAACAATTATGGTTCTTTTAAACTCTTTGTAGAGACACTGAATGATGATCACAATAATGTAGGGAAATAAACAATGGCACTTTCAACATCATTCACATATATGAGAAACACAGAGACAAAAATTTCCCGAGGAAACCCATGCAGGTTAAAAACCTCTTTTTCTTTATATGATAAGTAATGGTTACATTCTTTACAGTATCATAAATATGAGCACCAACTCATACTGAGGCTACAACCTCAGTTTTGCAAGCTGCAACTTGCTGAGAGCACCAACTCTCTGGTTTCTCTAGCACCCACTAGAGGGAAGCACCAACTCCCTGGTTTCTCTAGCACCAACTAGAAGGAAGCACCAACTCCCTGGTTTTTCTAGCACCAACTAGAAGGAAGCACCAACTCCCTGGTTTTTCTAGCACCAACTAGAAGGAAGCACCAACTCCCTATGTTCAAGCACCCAATTGAACCTTTGAGGACACCAGTCCTCCCTAGCTCCTCCCAACCACCCTGAAATATGAATATTTGCTACTGAAACTTTTTACAATGATATGAGGTTCAAAAATGGCTTACCAAACTCATCACTGTTCTGCTGCATTTCGTTGCTCTGTCTACCTCATTGCCTTTCTGCACACATCACTTGCGCTGTCTATTCTTCCACTTGTTATGCTCTGTGGGCCATGTCCATTCACTGCACAGTTCCTCTTCTATGCTCTTCAGCTGCTGCACTCTCGTCCTTCTTCACACCAGAATCACCTTCATTAACAACAATCACAACAACCTCCAACAACAACAACAACCCCTTCTCTTCTCTGTACCATGTATTTATAGCTTCTGTGCACCTTGTGCATGCAGTGTTCACAGTGCCTCTGCATGCTGACTCTTCACCGTTATCCTCCACCTCTCGAGTGCTCTGTCTGATTATCATCATGACTCTTCAGCTTCTTTGGTGGTTCGCCCTGCGTGTCCAACATCACCGCATGTTATACTGATATTCCTCAGTCTCTCTGCGAGTTTAAGACTCTTCGTCTTCTCTGAGATAGTTGAACTCTTGATATTCATCGACCCTGATCGACAGTTCATGATCTTGGTGAATCAACGGTCATGATATCATCGTGATCTCGCATCTCGCTGTTCCTTCGTTGGAGATTTTCGTTACTCCAAGTCGCGATGGGCGAGACTCTGAGATGGAGCTCAGATCAACGGTCCACATCTTTTGGTGTATTGACGGTTAGGATCTTATCGTGATCTCGCATCTCGCTATTTCTTCGCTGGAGTTTCTCGTCACTCCAAGTCACGATAGGTGAGACTCAGAGGTGGAGCTCAGATCAACGGTCCACATCTTTTGACGTATTGACGATCAGGATCATTTCGTGATCTCGCATCTCGCTGATCCTAAGATGGAGATTTTCGTCACTCCAAGTCGCGATAGGCAAGACTCTGAGATGGAGCTTTATGGTGCTCTGATCTTTCACCACGCGTCCTCTTGATCCAACGGTCCTTGATTAAATCGTGATCTCGCATCTTGCTGTTCCTTTGACTTTCCAGTCAGCGAGATCACGATCTCTCGCCACGTGTGATCCCCCGCGTAGATCCAACGGTCCTCCTGTGATCCGGATCCGACGGTTGTCCTTCTCTCGCTACATCGCGACCTCACGAGTTGGAGTACCCAATGTTTGGACTCTCAACCCGCGAACTCCCGAGTTCACGAGATCTCTCGATCTCTTGCCACCTGTCCCCCCAGATGGATGGCTATAAATCTCTCGCAACTTCGCCGCCTCGCGTCCTCGCGCCTCACGACTTTGAACACCCAATACTTGGGCCTTTATCTTGCAAACCCCCGAGTTCGCAATATCTCTCCGATCTCTACCACACGTCCTTCACATATGGACGGTCCTGATCTTCTTGCCACTTCGCTGCTTCGCGACCTCACGCCTCACGACTTTGAACACCCAATACTTGGGCCTTTATCCTACGAACCCCCGAGTTCGCGATATCTCTCTGATCTCTGCCACGCGTCCTTCACAGATGGATGGTCATGATCTTCTCGCCACTTCGCTGCTTCGCAACCTCGCGCCTCGCGACCTTTAACACCAAATCCTCGGCTCTTCCACTCACGAGCTTCCGAGTTCGCTCAGATCTAACGCCTAAGATCTATCCTTCTCTTCAGCGTGCACTCTTCTTGTTTTTATTCAGATCTGATGGCCCTCATGCTTTCGGGAAATTTGGATGGGATCCAACGATCAGCGACACTTCTCCTCCAAGTTTACACATCCTTCTTACTTGGAAGAATTTCGAGTCTGCACTAATTCCTCCTGAGCCTACGTTGTTCCTGTTTGTCCATCGATGCACATTCTAATCCTGCCATCTTCACTGTTGTACTTGCCATCAATGACAAGCATACGCTATCTGTTAACCATTTGCCAACAATCTCCCCCTTTGGCATTGATGGCAACTAAGGCACCCAAATTCTTTTCTCCCCCTTTGACATCAATGTCAAATAAGAGACATGCTCCCCCTGAGCTATTGCAGTAAGTTTAGGAGGCATTAGATAATCAAATCTCCCCCTAACAAGATGGATTCTTTTAGGTATGAAACGAAATGACACCCAGCTTCTGTCTGATATATTCAAACGGTGTCTTGGCGAGGGGCTTAGTAAATATGTATGCAATTTGATCTGTAGTGGGAATGTAATGGACCTGAACAATCTGATTGGTGACCTGCTCTCTCAGAAAATGATATTTTATGGGAATATGTTTTGTCTTGGAGTGGAGGACAGGATTTTTAGACACACTAATGGCACTTGTGTTATCACAATGAATTGGGATCGGTGCAGTATATTTTACCTCTAAGTCTGCAAGTTTCTGAATCATCCATAATACCTGTGTGCAACAGGTAGCAGCAACAATGTACTCTGCCTCTGTGGTTGATAGAGAGATGGAACCTTGATTTTTACTAAGCCAGGCTACTAAGGAGTTACCCAAGAAGAATGCTCATCCACTGGTGCTTTTTCTCTCATCAACACAATTTTCCCAATCTGCATCCGAATAAGAAGTCAACTGAAGACTTTGATTTCTGGGATACCACAGACCATAAGTCATTGTTTCTTTTAAGTACCTGAATATCCTTTTGACAACTTGCAAATGACTTTTTTTAGGAGTAGCTTGATATCTTCCTACCATTCCTACAACATGCATTATGTTTGGGCGAGATGCTGTGATGTACAACAGGCTTCCTATCATTGATCGATATGAGCTTTGATCAACATAAGGTGAATCATCATCCTTGCTTAATTTACATCCAGTTACCATAGGTGTACCCACAGGTTTAGAATCTTCCATTTGAAACCTTTTCAGCATTTCTCTTAAAT